>JAPMOR010088582.1:0-48647 GCA_026543865.1 Argiope aurantia | reverse complement strand
CATCACTATACGGCGTAATGGACAACTCCTTGAAACAAAACATCATATCTTAACGCTTCAGACACCCAAACTGCCAGAATTTGTTTACGCAGGTTACATACGACGCCCAGTAAGGCCGTATATTCCGAATCCACTCAGATGCTTTCAGTGCCAGCGATTTGGCGATTCTAAAGTAAATTGCCGCGGGTCTTTAACATGTGCCCGCTGTGCAGAAAAAGGGCATGATAGCCAGGAATGTTCCGCACAGGAAAAGTGTGTGAACTGTAAAGGCGATCACCCTTCCTTTTCTCGATCATGCCCGAGCTGGCAGCTTGAAAAACAAGTAATCACAATAAAAATCAAAGAAGATCTTTCATATCCCGAAGCCAGGCGTAGAGTTCAAGTACAAACTCCTATTCCTGGTAAAAGTTACGCTTCTGTTGTCCAGAAAACCTTTTGCGCAAACTGTTCGTGTAATAATTGTGTAAAATTTCACACTAATTCAAAGCCAGCTGAAAACAATAGGAATTCAGATTCTGAATATTCCAACAATAGTACACTTGACAAACCCAAGAAACCACAAAAGAAATTGAAGAAAAAATTGCAAAACTCGCTGACGTTGAAGTTAGCAAAACGCGGTATTTCAAAACCAGAACTGCCTTTAAAATTGAAAAAGTCAACCGCTGAAAATTCCGTCGCTTTGGGACTTGCGACGCAGGGTATAGTCCACAAGGACTTGTCGTCCATATTTGGTGGCATGCCCAAAAGTCCAGATCGCCTTTCTCTCTATCCATCAGATGAGGATGAGGACGAGGATTTGCACATGAGTTGTGAAGTTTCCGCAACTCTACCACATGCACCTATTAACTTACCTGCAATCTCGAATTCTTAATGGGTACCTTCATTTCTTGGAATTGTCGCGGCCTTCGGTCCAAACTTTTTGACATCAAGACCATTATGAACACCTTTCATCCTGTTTGTTTTGGTCTTCAAGAGACTTTCTTGAAGTCCAATATTCCAATTAAATTACGCGGTTATAATTGTGCTCGGAACGATGCAGACACTGAATCTCATAGTTCGGGAGGGGTCTGTATCTTCACATCTAATATATATTCGAGCACACCTCTCACTTTACAAACTTCTCTACAGGCTGTGGGTGGCTGTGCAAGTTCAGACACGAATTTTGGTCACAGTCTGTTCTATATATTTACCGCCTCATGATGTCATTCGTCAGCAAGATCTTGACCAGTTGGTGGACCAGCTTCCTAAGCCTTTTATTCTATGTGGCGATTTCAATGGACATAGTATTTTGTGGGGTTCAGATAGTACAAACTCTCGAGGGCGGCAGATCGAACAGTTTATAACAAATAACTGTATCTGTCTGCTTAATAATGATGAGAAGACGTACTTTCATGAACCCACACGTAGCTTCCATTGCCTTGATCTAGCCATGTGCTCTCCTGAACTCTTGCCATCGTTGACCTTTACAGTCAGCAAAGATCTACATAATAGTGATCATTTTCCTATTATTGTCTCCCATGCTGATAGCGGTGGTGCGACTCCCTGTCCTCCGCGGTTTCTATTCCAGCGGGCAGACTGGCATAATTTCAAGCAGTTGGCAGATATCACCGAGAACATGGTCAGTACTTACGACATCACGGAAGCAGTACAACATGTCATTAACTGCATAATAAGCTCCGCGAATGCCACTATTCCGAAGACTTCCCCACGTCCAAGAAAATTTCGTAGACCGTGGTGGAACGAAGCTTGTCGCGACAGTCATAAAAACCAAAAAAAAACTTTGGAATATTTTTCGAAGGTATCCGACAACAGAAAATCTGATTGCATTTAAGCATGCCAAAGCACTTGCTCGTCGCATTCATCGTCGAAGTCAGAGAGAATCTTGGATAAAATTCGTATCCTCCATCACATCCTACACTTCCAGTAAACATATGTGGAAAAAAGTAAAGGCCGCTAATGGAATATATAGTGAAACCTCCTTTCCTGTTTTAAATACAGGAAATATGGTGCACTCCACCCCATTAGATGTTGCCAATATTCTTGGTCAAGCCTTCTCACAAGTGTCCGCAACTGATTCTTACAGTCCTACGTTTATGGCTATTAAGAATCGCGCGGAACGGTTGCGTCTACGCTTTAATGACCGACACCCTTTTCCATATAACTGCGAATTCAGGATGTTTGAACTGGAAACGGCCTTATCTAAAGCCCATGATACAAGTCCTGGCCCAGATGGGATCACATATAATATGCTCCGCCATTTGAATGCAACTTCCCTTTCAAATCTGTTAATATTATTTAACAGAATATGGATTGAACAGAAGTACCCTTCACAATGGCGCGAGGCTATTGTGATCCCAATCTTAAAACCTGGTAAGGAACCATCAAATCCTCTGAACTACAGACCAATTGCTCTGACGAGTTGCCTTTGTAAGACCTTTGAACGCATGGTCAATGCCCGTCTAATATTCGAATTGGAGAAAAACGGATGCATATCCTCGTTGCAGAGTGGTTTCCGTAGAGGTCGGTCTACTTTTGACAACCTAATACTACTGGAAACCCAGATATGCAATGCATTTGTTAGGAGGAACCACCTTATCTCCATATTCTTTGATATTGAGAAGGCATACGACCGTGCTTGGCGCTTTGGCATACTTTCTACAATTTTTAACTTAGGTTTTAGGGGAAACCTCCCCATATTTTTACAAAACTTTTTATCACATCGGACTTTCAGAGTTCGCGTTGGCAACACTTATTCATCTAATTTTCTCCAAGCTGAGGGAGTTCCTCAGGGAAGTGTCCTCAGTGTCACTCTTTTTATTCTTCATCTTAATCAAATTTTAACTCTTTTCCCTTCATCTGTTCAGGGATCACTTTATGTTGACGATTTGCAGATCTCATGCCAAGGCAGCAATATGAATTTAATAGAACGGCAATTGCAAAATGCAGTTAATAAAATAGTAGAGTGGTGCGACAACAACGGGCATACTATCTCTCCGGAGAAGAGCCGATGCGTCCATTTTTGCAGGAAAAGAAATGTTCACCTTGATCCGAATATTCATATTCGGAATATTTCAATTCCAGTCGTGAACGAAATTCGGTTTTTGGGAGTGATTCTTGATCGAAAACTCACTTTCCTTCCTCACATCTTACATCTACGACAGAAGTGTGAGAAATCATTGAATATTCTAAAAGTTCTGTCTACAACATCTTGGGGTGCCGATCGAACCTCCCTACTACGAATTTATCAAGCAGTCGTACTTTCTCGCATTGATTATGCCTGCATGGTGTATGGGTCTGCAAGCTCTACGGCTCTGCGGCAATTGGATACCGTACACCACACTGCTCTAAGAATCTGTTCTGGAGCATTTCGCACTTCTCCAGTAGAGAGCCTGTATGTTATTTGCCATCAACCTTCTCTCTCTTTAAGGCGTTTAAAGTTATCTATTTTATACTATTGCCGTACAAGATCTGTCCCTAATCACCCTATTTGTCATATGAATCTTCCCGTAGGTCTTCGTAGACTATATGATGCCCGCCCCTCACATGTTCTTCCATTCAATGAGAGAGCAAAATTGCTCATGCGTGATTCGGACCTTGCAAATGTCACCGTCACGACAATTGATAATTTTTGCTTTCCGCCTTGGGATGTCCCATACTTTTCCTTTCTGAATCCATTTGCAGGTTTTGATAAGTCCTCCACTGCTTCTGTTGTTTATCAGCAGCTTTTTCTTTATCATCGCTGTCAGTATTCTTCTTTCATACCAATCTTTACAGATGGTTCCCGATCAGATGGGCATGTCGGTTGCGGCATCATAATTCCATCTGATATTCTGAGCTATCACCTACACAACCATTGCTCCGTTTTCACGGCTGAGTTGGTGGCAATTTTCTGTGCTCTTCGGGAAATCTTGCCACTTTCTGAGCGTAATTTTATAATTTATACTGACAGTCTGAGTGCTTTGGAGACACTCTCCCATTATCACTATCAGATGCATCCAGTTGCCTTACAAATTCTGTGCACACTAAGACTTTTAGAAAACAAGGGTTTCAAAATACTTTTTTGTTGGATCCCAGGGCATGTAGGTATTTCTGGTAATGAAAGGGCAGATTTTGCAGCTAAATCTGCAACATTATTTCTAACGCAATCACTTCCATATTGTGATGCTAAGCGGTCCCTCTTACGACACATCTTTTCTAAATGGCAGGTGGCATGGGATCTGCAGATCCACAATAAGTTGCATTTCATCAAGCCCACAGTTGTTTTATGGTCTACTCTACGACAACGTGAGGATGATGTCAAAATGACTCGCCTCCGTATAGGGCATACTCGCTATACACACAAACCTCTCATTTTTGGCGAGGCGGCACCCAAGTGCCCCACATGTCGTGTGGAATTTACCATTAACCATATTTTAATCGAATGCCCATCCTTTAATTCTTCTCGTTTACACTTTTTTAAGTCATCGTCATTAACTTTACAAGACCTGGTGGGTGAAAGATTCCACCCAAACATCTTTAAATTTTTAAAATCCATTGGCTTTTACACCTGTATTTAATACTTTTAACTTTTGTTTACGCTTGATTTTACATTGCTTCATTGCAATGCGTTTTCCGCAACACTGTTTCATTTAAATTTATTAACCTTGTACTTTAGTTTTTGAAATTTGTATGTTGATAACTTTTGCTTTTATATTTTATCATGTGTTGTTTTATAGTTTGGACTGATTTTACCATTTGCTTGGCGCAGCATAATCAAGTATGGTTCTTGCGCCAAAACGCCCAAACCAAACCAAACCATTGGAATCAGCATTCAAAAATTTTATTTTGTACATAATAAAAAAAAATGAAATATGTAATTAGCTGACATTAAATTATCAGTATCAATTAGGTGGCATCAAATTATAGGTATCACCAAACCAACATTTATTTAATTAAAAGCATTCGTGATTCATGGTTTCAATAATTTATTTTAAATATTTATACAAAATCTTGTTATAATTGCATTTTAAATTGATTAACTCTTTCATAAATTCCTCTCATTCTTTATAGCAAAGATATTAAACTCATTTTAAACAAGGTTTATACAAAAGACAAAAAAAAATGTTTTTCTTTCTGGAGATGTTGGCCTATTTCAAAAATGTCATATAAAAGAAGAAAGACAGACTGATATCAATTCTTCCTTCGGGGTCCAATCGGTAGAAGAAACCTTTCCTAAAATACATACGGAGTTTGCATAACTATATTAAGAAGCACAATACTCTCATTTACAGGTCTCTGAAAAAAAAATTGAATACTCGTGATGTATACGACCTTTGTTAAGGTTCATTTTTGTGGTAGGAGGAGGGATGATAACATCATTATTAGAGAGTATACAAAAAAGTTTCTGGAAGACTGTTTCTGTTAACATTAAGTTTAGCTGCGATTTTTTAAGATTGTGACTTCAAAAAATATTTTGATTAGTATGGATATTAGAGTGCGGATGGACAAAATTCCTCGAATTACAATAAAATATCTCCATTGATATGATGTGGAAGTTTGAAGAAATCGTAATGCTTGAAAACCACTAATAGGACTTTATATTAATACTTTAAATTGACTTTCATGCAAATGAATTTTTTTGTCTCTTCAGAAAAAAAATTCACTTTCCATTTGACAGTTTATGAAGATAAAATTTGCAAATTTTCTTAATTTTCTCATCTTTAGTATTGATAAATTTCAGTCAGTAAACCGGAAGACGTTGAAAATGTTTGTTTACTAAGCAATAAAGTAATAAAAAATACAGTTCTTCCGTCATTTTCCCACCACCTTTATAAAGATAGAGCGAAGAAAATAAAAGAAGATGTGAGAGAATGTAAGTAGCATAAGTATTCTAAAGAATTGTCACAAGCAGTGCTTAGAAAATTTAAAGAATATTCATACTTCTAATTAAAAAACTCAGTGTATGACAATGTATTAAACTTGATTAGTTATTATTTTGGAAATTTTCTCCTAATTAAAAGAAATAGCAATGAATATGCACGAAAATAAATGTATTTAGTATAGTCACTAAATGACGGAAAACAAATAAATTGATTGAAATAATAAAAAGTATTACTATAACATTAAAATCTAGAATTCACTGGAAATTAAATTTATTTCACTGAAAGGTACAGGTGAACACGATAATTTCAAAAGATAAAAAGCTAGACGGATAGAATGTGATTCAGCATCTAAAATATAGATACGTATCATATTTAGAACCATCAGGAAACTAACTACCTGTCTTTACGTTAACATCCATATAAATGCAATAAGTTAAGTCGCAACAATTTAAATGTGGTAAGTCATTTTATTACTAAAACTGTAATCCTTTTTTTTTTTACCTGTTATAGTCCGAACTCTGGATTTAATAGTTTGAAGAAATTATCTCCAAAAATGCATATACGGGACTATGAAAATAAAAATCTGAGTTTTCGTGATGTTTATGACTTTTCGTGTTATGTTTGGTGTCAATGAAAATTACTCTAGAAAACAAGTTTATATAGGTCGAAAAAGTAATTAATTAAGTTAAGTAACATAGTGTTAGTATCACGGAATTTTTCCATTACAGAAACAGATTTTTCAAAATTTTGGGCCCAATACTTCATTTACAATATATATGTACATATGATATTTTGCATTACCAGTTTTACTTACAATTTGCTTTTACCCTATGAGCCCTGGCAGCCCGATATCGCCCCATTCAACAGGGCACTTTGGGGCGATTAAATGAGTTTAAGGGGAGAAAGGTATTTCTCGGCGAGTGCTAATTTAAACTCATTTAACCGCCCCAAAGCGCCTGGAGCAGGCGCCTATCGAACAGGACGATATCGGGCTGTCAGGGCTTATATGGTTCAATATCTCTTTGGAATCAGCATTCAAAAATTTTAACTTGTACATAATAAAAAACAATGAAATATGTAATTAGCTGACATTGAATTATCAGTATCAATTAGGTGGCATCAATTATAGGTATCACAACCCACATTTATATAATTAAAAGCATTCTTGATTCATGGTTTCAATAATTTATTTTAAATATTTATACAAAATCTTGTTCCAGTTGCATTTTAAAGTGATTAACTCTTTCATAAATTCCTCTCATTCTTTATAGAAAACATTTCAAACTCATTGTAAACAAGGTTTATACAAAAGACGAAAAAAAAAAAAGTATTTCTTTCAGGATATCTTGGCCTACTTCAAAAATGTCACATAAAAGAAGAAAGACAGACTGATATCAATGCTTACTTCTTTGCACGAGGCATCTTCAATTACCCTCATTCCTATTTCAGGAAATATGTTGTCAATAGTATTAATTTCAAAATTATACGAGGTGAATATCAGTAATTTTGTATCTAACAGTGAACTTATTTTATGTCATGTGAAAATAATTGCTCATATCTATAATTACTTCAAAAGAGAGAAATAATTTTATATTTCAATTTTCAAATCTGTCTTTGAAATATAGAGATTCTATACGGAAAAAAATTCAAGAAATGAATAAAACTATAATTTCAAGGATTTTAAATCCTAAAACTTGTTCCATATACAACTCTTAGCCTTAAAATGTTTTTTCCCTAGTATATTTTTGATACCATGCAGTTTCGACTGAACTTGATCTGTTAAAGAGTTTAATTATGAATTTTAAAAATTACAGTAAAAATGTATTATTTACAATTTCATTATATACTGTTATGGCTAATGGCACAGGCTGTTGTTTTGAGGAATGAGATATGTGATTCCTGAAAAATGAATAATTTGTTCACATTTTTACACTCAAATTTCTAAAACCATTCAAAAAAAGAATTCACAAACTTGTATGATAAATGTATACTTGCATACTTCTAAAAATTCTCATTAAAAATGGTATACAGTGCAAATAAAATTATTCTAATCATTATCACTAACACAGTTCCTGCTATACATGAAAATTGTTATAAATAATAATGTTCTATATTATTTAATGGGGTTTCTCATCCTGAGTGTTAAAAGAAATTATAAATTAATAAGCATATATATATATGTAGTCTCCTTCTCTGTGAATTTATTAAAATTTTATGTTATCACTATAAACATGATTGAAATTAAGTACAACCAATATCCTGACAAACCAGCCATGTTGGCAAAGACATCTGATAAAGTTGACAAATTTTTTCAGGAAATAAAATATTAAAAATTATTTTTATTAAGAACTAACATTTTCATTTCAAATCATAATATATATATATATATAGATAGATAGATAGATAACTATCAAATAAATAAAAGGTATTTTAAGTTACAGAAATCCTTTTCTTGTAATTGTTCTTCTAAATAATATCATGTTTCAGATTTTATTTCATAGATACTTGTTAAGAATTACATTTTCCTAGATTTAGAGTTTTTGTGAGCCTATTAGTTTTAGTTTTTTTGTAGTCTGTTAATTTAGCTTTTGTTAACATGATAGCAAAACCCTGAAAGATCATTTTTTTCTTCATACAAGCATAATGCATATTTCCATAATATATGTCTTGTGTGTGTATGTATGTATACAAACATATCATTGAAACACACGTTTAAATTATTTAAAAAGTGACTGAAAATTGAAAACAATTATTTTTTGTTTTTGTAATATTTAAAGGTTATTGCCAAAAACAAAAACAACAATAATAACAAAAAAAGATGTAAAAATAAGATAAAGAAAGTGAATATGGCTTTTAAGTTGGCAAGTAATAAGCTTATAATTAACAAGAAAATGTAACTATTTTAATAAAAAAATGATTACATTTTCAATTCCTATTAGAGGATTATTTCAGATGCAAATGAAAACCACATTAATCGAATTTTCATTTCCGATTACTCCAAAAATGTGCAGTACATTTCAGCTTACATTAAATAAAGCTTCCCACATTGAAAAAGGTTCTTGAACATTCATGAAAATTAGTTCTCCATTTCAATTTCAATGCAGAATTGATTACTTCAACTGAATATAAAATACTTAAAAGGAACTTTCCTAAAAGTAAAAAGATTAAGAGAAAGCCTGAAAATATCTAGACAATCATCTAAACCCAATTCCTTTATTAGAAGACAAAATAAATAAAATGGGATTTTTAATAATGCAAGAAACAACATGAATACTTAACAATTTTTTCAACCCTTCAAGCACATAAAAAAGCACACACTTTAATATCTAGAATTCACATATTATCTTTTAATTTATATTACAGATTGAAATTCCATATACTAACTAGGAAGTTAGGTTCTCCATTCTCACATCAATGCAACACTGATGATTCGCATTTGATTGTTACTGAAACAAACAAGGATTTTTCCTAAAAATTAAAAGCTTAAGTGAAAGCCAGAAAATGTCTGGACAATCACCTAAACCCAACCATTGGGAATTTTATTAATTTAAAGTTTAAAATATTAATGGTGTACAGTCCAATTCCCATTATTTTTAATTACTGACTTAAAGAAATGTAGTGAACATACAATGCTGAAAATGTGTATTCAAAACAAAACTAGCATTTTAAAAATTTAAGCTTGCAGTGATTTGTACAAACATTAATGCTCTAAAAGCAACTTTATTGAAATTTTCAGTCAATGATAAATTGTTTAATTTCTGATACACATAGTAACTAATATAGACACCACTATTAAAATCATCTATTCGTTTTACATGACGTGGAAAAATAATTTGCCAGTGGCTATTTGAATCGAGCGAATAATTTAATACTAGCCACCAACAGTTTATTAATGTTAAAGTATCCTTATCTGGCTTATAACGAAATGGGTCAAAATATTCAAATATTTTATTTTTCAAATCAGCTATAATTAATGTCCAGTGGGAATTTAAATTTACAGGAATTATATGAAAATCAAAATTTGCTATTTCTCGAATCCAAGAAAATTGAAGAATGTTTTTTTGACTAAATATCAAAAGAGAGTGTAGATTCTATAGCTTTGAAATTTGTGAATCTTCTAGTTAATACAAAATTAAATGCATCAATAAATGAATCGTATTGCCAACCTTTGATGATATTGGTTGAAGATATTTTTCTTATTTGACAGTAACGTACGGATCTAAAGATTTTAACATATAAAATGAAACATCAATATTATTAATTAGTTAATATTGTAGCAGTAGGATTTGTGACATTAAACTTATTAAATCTATGAAACACATCCAGATTAACACATTCAGAATTTTTAACATAAAAGGATTTTATATCTGCCTCTTGCTCAAAAAGATTATTAGGTTCATCAAGAAGTCCCTCATTTAATTTTTGCTTCTTATTGCAATTTTCATGGGCTGAGCAGTTCCTTTCTTTTTCTATGAGAAGTTTTAAAAAACTTAATCTGAGGATTAATTTTTTCATTAGGTGCAACAGAAGGCGGATTATTTTTAAGATTAAAAACCCCACGCATACCAGCTACTAAATTATTCAAACTACATTAATTAACATGATTTTTCTAATCTGAGGAATTTCTATTAATTCTAATATTTCCGAATATAACTTTTTGAACTCTGCCTCCTTTGATCTGCACTTCTCGGTAGATATCATGTTGGGATTTAATTTTTCACTTAAAATATCAGAATTAATTGTAAAAATTTTCTTCATCACATTTATGAAAATAATCAGTTGTGTACATATCAGATTTCTAAGACATTAAATGAATTTTAAGTATGTGCTTACACAAGTTGCTGCAGTCTTCGCAAGAGAAATGATACAAATTACTGCACAATGCCACACAATTAATATTTGAACACTTAAAGCTGCAATGATCCAATAAAACACAAGCATCTGCAATTTTTCTTACTACATGTAACTTTCCTTTTACAGATTGAGATTTAACCTACCAATGATTGTCATATTTAATGACATCTATATTCTGAATCTTTACAGGCCTGTCATGTTTCTCTTTAACAGTTTTAGTGAACTTGGAATGAGTAGGAATATTATTAATAACATTACAAGAATATTTTAAAAATCGATCCCTTTCCACTTTCAAAAGAGTTGAAACAAGATCATCTATTCGCCTATTATACTTACACTCAAGACATATTGTTTTTAGCTAATTGTGAAAAGATTCGTAATAATTGTTAGTTGGTATTACCATATGGAAATCGCATGTGCAGTCAATTAACATTAAAAGTTTATTTTCAAAATTTATTTCAGACACTTCCTTCATTATTTTTAATAACTCGTGTAACATTTATTGACGGCGAAGCTTATCGCATACTTTTGAAGTTAACTGCCTTTTCCAAGCACGAAAAACATAATAGTAGATGTTTTATATTTGGACCAAATACAGAATTAAGCCCTTTAAATTAATAACCATCATCATCGGTCATTACAGTATATACATTCAGATCAGGAATCCGACAATGTAAACTTTTAAATAAAGCAATTAAGGTATGGTAATCTAAATCATTAGTGATAAAATGTGCAACTGGATAACCTTGACCATACTCATCCTGAACATGGAGAGAAAGAAGATAAAAGTCAAAAGTTTGTGCCATGAGTTGCATCAATACAAAGAATTTTATATGAATGCTTAACTAACATATCCTTTTGTGTTTTAGTCTGTAAACCTAATGCAAAAGAACTTTCTTAATTTGACAAATTATCTAAATGTGCAGGGCCCCAAATTATCTTTGACTTCTGAAATTAAAAAAGAATTGTATGGCTCTTTCCTTAATTCCTCTACTATACAAGAAACAGACATGGCAACATTGGCTGGCTGAATAGATAGATTGTATAGATTTACAGATTGTATAGACTGTATAGATTTACAAGATATGAAGGCTTACCTTTAAGGAAAAAAATTTCTATTATCTCGACATCCTACATCGCCACGTAATAAACTTACAATTTTTGCAATGGGAAAGAAAAGTAGTAAATAAGATTTAATTAAATCGCATGAACTTTCCTTAAGGGTTTGATATTTAGTGTTCTTCTAACAGACTCGATAGTTATGAATGGAATAATATGTAACCTATATCAAATTCTTCTGTTCACATATGCAAATCTTAATGGGACAATTTGCATTGAAAGGAATTACCCACTTTTTATTTTTACGTATACCATTTCGTTCTGCCCTCGAATTAATCCTTGATTGATATGACGGATGAAAAAATTGACATGAATAATAATAGAATGTTTTCTCACAGGATATTTTTTTACCAGCTGATTTTTTAAAATAAATATGAGTACTAATAGTTTCAGATTCTAACAAAATTTTTGTGGTGCCGTCATGACAGCGCGCCAAAACCAGCGCCTCTAGCGGCGAAAGTACTGTAGCTGCCAGTTGAGAGTGGGACGCGGTGAAAGACGTTTTGCAACGGAAGACGTTCGTTGCGTAGCTAGAAAGAAGACGTGTTTTGACGATGCCACTGTAGACGATAGCCGTAACGTTCTACAACTTGAAAGAAGACGACGTAAAATAATACCTTAATAACTTTGTTTAATTCAGTGTTTGTATTGTTCCTGTTCCGTCCATCATCCATTAATGTAACTAAATACCAGAATATAGTCATTTTATCATCAGTTGGTCATCTCATCCTTTATATGTTAAGACGCCCACAAACAACCTACATTATTCAGAAGTGGGATAAAGATGTCCAAAAAGTCAAAATAGTGGACAGTGACTGTGACTATTGTTATACAAGATCAGACGGATCTTAGACGGACGACGACGATATTATTTTAAGAAAGAAAAAAGGGGTATGTACTGATTTCTTTATTTTGTTCAAAATGATTTTGAATGATATTAAAGTAGTAAACATTGCATTGAAGAATTTCCGCGCAGAAAAAATAAAAGTACTCCATAAATTGTTGTTTGGGATTGACGGCGATCGAGGAAATCGAAAGCGATTGAGAGATTTCAGCGGATTCGTATTAGAAATAGACAGCGAGGAGTTTAAGAAGAAGCTGGAAAACATTAACGATGCATTTTCTTTGAATGAACTTATTACTGTTTGTAATTTGCTCAATATTTCATTTGATGGTTCGAAAGAAGAGATTTCAAAAAGAATTCTTTCTCTGCTCTGTGACCTTGATGCTTTTGCAAAAGAATGTTCTAACGCTTCGTCTGATGAGTCAGATACCGAACAAAATTTGACGGATGCGAATTCATTGAATAAAAATAATAATATTCAGCTCGAAACAGGAAATGAAAAAATAAACGATTCTTCCATGCAATGTGCTGATCACAGATGTGCTGATATAAGAAAAAATTATACATCTGTTCCAAGTAATAAAAATAAGAGTTATGATGTTGAATGTATTAGTAATTTTAGAAGTGGTAGTAACGTTGATAGAAATCCTGTTATTTTTAATTCTGGTATAAATTATGCTGACATTGAAAGTACTATAAACAAATTTAAAGCAGAACCACATGAAAATGTAACTGTGTGGGTAGATAGTTTTGAAAATATTTCTGAATTGTTTGGTTTGTCGGAGTTACAAAAATTTGTTTTTGCTAAGCGTTCTCTTGGAGGAACGGCGGAATTGTTTGTTCGCACAGAACTAGATTTAAATTCGTGGTTAAAACTGAAACAAGCCTTGATTGATGAATTTTCTTTTGAGATAAATTCAGCTAATTTGCATGAGATGTTAAGTAAAAGAAAAATGAAGGATTCTGAATCTGCTTTAGAATACTTTTTGAAAATGAAAGAAATTAGCAGTTCGGGTAAAATTGAAGATTCTGCTTTAATGCATTATGTAATTAAAGGTATTAATGATAGGCATGAAAACAAAACTGTTTTATATGGTTGTAAAAGTTTATCTGAATTTAAAGAAAAACTTAAGGTTTATGAAATAATAAAGAGTGATTCTGTTAAAAGTAAAAATACCATTGTTTTTGATAAAACAAAACCAAAATATGATTCTAATTATAGATTTAATTCTTCGGATAGAATAAAACCAAAGCATGAGTATAATGAGCGATTTCATGGTAGAAACGAAAGCAAAGTTAAATTTAGTAGTGGTGCTGAAAGAATGAAGTATAATGATTTTGGAAATCATAAGAATAAAGTCTGTTATAACTGTGGGGATTCAACTCATTTATCAAGATTTTGTGTTCATAAGGACAAGGGATTAAAATGTTTTGGGTGCGGAGAATTTGGTCATAAAGCTGCTGAGTGCCCAAAAGCAAATCCGAAACCAGAAGTTGCAAATTTAAATGTTAACTTCAAACAAAAACTTAACAATCAGGTAACGATTAATAATGTGAATGTTAACCTACTTATCGATACAGGAAGCCAAGCGACATTGCTTCGTAAATCAGTGTTTGATAAACTAAACATAGAAACATTGTCTCCATTGAACTCTACTTTAAGTGGATTTGGTAAATGCAAAGTAAATCCATTAGGTTATTTTAAAGGTAACATTCAAATTGATGATTTCAAGTGTAATGCTGATGTATGTGTTGTTGAAAATGATATTATGTCTTATGATGTTATTGTTGGACTTAATGTGCTAATGCAAGGTGAAACACTAATAAATGAAGACGAAATTACGATTAAAAATAAATTTCAGCGTATAGAAGAAAGCGATACATTATCCGTCCTATCAATTGATGTAAACTGTAACGAATTTGAATTGAACATTGAACCTGACGTTCCTAACATTGTTGAAGATGAAGTAGTACAATTAGTTTCAAATTATAAACCGCATAAAACTAAAACGACAAGTGTTGAACTAAATATTTTGGTAAAAAGTAATGAACCTATATTTCATCAACCCCGTAGATTACCGTTTTCAGAAAAAGAAATTGTCCGTGCTCAGGTAGATGAATGGTTAGAAAACGGAATTGTTGAACCTAGCTCTTCAGAGTACAGTAGCCCAGTTGTAATTGTTAGAAAGAAAGATGGAACTCCCCGTGTTTGCATCGACTACAGAAGATTAAACAAAGTAATTGTGAAGGACAGATTTCCCCTTCCATTAATCGAAGATATTTTGGACAGATTACAAGGATCACGTGTGTTTAGTACTATCGATCTCAAAAATGCTTTCTTTCATGTTGATGTTAATAAAGATAGTAGAAAATTTACATCATTCGTCACAAGTGAAGATCAATATCAATTTCTAAAGGTTCCGTTTGGACTTTGCAATTCCCCAGCTGTGTTTCAGAGATATATTAACACTATTTTTCGACCTTTGATCAATGATGGTGTTATGCTGCCCTATATGGATGACATCATAATTTTGTCTTCCTCATACGAAGAAGGAATCGAACGTGTCAAGCGAGTTCTAAGTATTGCCAGTGAATATGGATTAGACATTAACTTTAAGAAATCACATTTTTCGAAGAAGCGAATTGAATTTTTAGGCCATGTCGTTGAAGAAGGTAAAATTTTCCCTTCTACCCTAAAAACAAAAGCTGTACTTAATTTTCCAGAGCCAACCAATTTAAAGCAAGTTCAAAGTTTTCTAGGACTTACAGGCTACTTTCGAAAATTCATTCCAAATTATTCTATTGTTGCAAGACCATTAAGCGATCTGTTGAAAAAAGACTGTAAATTTAAATTCGGCGAAAAGGAAATGAGCTCTTTTAATCAACTTAAATCATTGTTAGCTGAGAAACCTGTATTAAGAATATACAACCCAAATTATGAAACAGAACTGCATACTGATGCCAGTTTAGAAGGTTATGGTGCTATCCTAATGCAAAAATCTCCTAACGATCAATATTTTCACCCTACCTATTACATGAGTAAGAAAACTACAGATGCTGAGAAAAAATACTGCAGTTATGAACTGGAAGCACTTGCCGTCATAACAGCCATTAAAAAATTTCGAGTATATTTATTAGGAATTCGATTTAAAATCATTACTGACTGTTCCGCGTTAGAGAAAACGATGCAGAAGAAAGATTTGTCAACTCGCGTAGCTCGTTGGGCCTTGCTCCTACAGGAATTTGATTACACTATTGAACATCGTTCAGGTACCCGTATGGCTCACGTTGATGCTTTAAGTAGATCTCCCATAAACGTATGTTGTATCTCATTTGATAACATCTTACCAAGGTTGAAGACTGCGCAAGACAATGACGATGCAATCAAAGCAATTAAAGAATTACTGAGAGTCGCTAACTATGAAGATTACTGTGATAGAAATGGAATACTATGCAAATTTGTTGAGGGTAAAGAACTGGTAGTTGTGCCCGATATCATGCAGACGGAAATTATAAGGAATGCGCATGAGAGGGGCCATACTGGAATTAAATATACTGAGAAGTATATTCAAGATTATTTTTTCATTCCCAAACTGAGGCAGAAAGTTGAGAGTATTATATCCAATTGTGTGCATTGCATTCTGGTGAATCACAAAAGAGGAAAGAAGGAAGGATTGCTACATCCATTGCATAAAGAAGATACGCCATTACACACATATCACATTGATCATCTAGGACCGTTGCAAAGTACTCATAAAAATTATAAGCATGTTTTGGCAATCATTGACGCCTTTACTAAATTTGTGTGGATATATCCTACGAAAAGTACAACATCTGCAGACGTGATATCAAAGTTAGAAATTCAGAAGTCTGCGTTTGGAAGTCCAGCTCAAATAATCTCAGATAGAGGAACAGCTTTTAGCTCTGACGAATTTGCCGAATATTGTGCGAAAGAAAAGATAAAACATCATTTAATTACTACTGGTTTGCCGAGAGCAAATGGGCAAGTCGAACGCATAAATCAGACGATCATATCTGTTCTCTCTAAGTTATCACTAGAAGATCCTGCAAAGTGGTATAAGTTCACCAACGAACTGCAGCAAACAATAAATTCCACCTATCAACGAAGCATCGATACTACACCTTTTGAATTACTTTTTGGCACTAAGATGAATATTGGAGGACTTGACAAGCTTAAAGAAATGGTCGAGGCTGAATTTCAAGCCCATTTTGAAGTTCAAAGAGAAGAATTGAGAAAACATGCAAAGCAACAGATCTTCAAAATCCAGGACGAAAATCGGAAGACATATAACTTAAGAAGAAGAGAGCCGAAACAATCTTATAGAACAGGAGATCTTGTCGCCATAAAGCGAACCCAGTTTGGACCAGGCTTGAAGTTGAAACCAAAATATCTGGGACCCTACCGGATCTCCAAGGCCAAAGGCGGAAACACGTATGACGTCACCAAAGAAGGGAGTCATGAAGGACCTAATAGTACTACAACGTGTACAGAATTTCTGAAACCCTGCTGTTGCTGATCATTGCTGCCCACGAAGTCCAGCAGAATGATGACACCAAATTCCAAAACATTTGTTTTTGTCAATTTTCGATTTTTTTCTGTTTCTTTGTTTTTTTTATTGTTTCAGTGTCGTCTGGAGGACCAGCCGAGACCAGGACGGCCGAGAATGTGGTGCCGTCATGACAGCGCGCCAAAACCAGCGCCTCTAGCGGCGAAAGTACTGTAGCTGCCAGTTGAGAGTGGGACGCGGTGAAAGACGTTTTGCAACGGAAGACGTTCGTTGCGTAGCTAGAAAGAAGACGTGTTTTGACGATGCCACTGTAGACGATAGCCGTAACGTTCTACAACTTGAAAGAAGACGACGTAAAATAATACCTTAATAACTTTGTTTAATTCAGTGTTTGTATTGTTCCTGTTCCGTCCATCATCCATTAATGTAACTAAATACCAGAATATAGTCATTTTATCATCAGTTGGTCATCTCATCCTTTATATGTTAAGACGCCCACAAACAACCTACATTTTAAAACTTGTCCTAGAATTGAAAGAATAAGTTTTGATGTTTTTAATGTCATGCACAACATTAAGATGCTCATTTAAATTCCATACACTAACATAAGCTTTATTACATTCTGTACAAAAATACTATTCATGCTTCTTGTTACCGGTACAAAAATTTTTGTGTTCACTACTGCTATAAAATTGATTTTAAATTATTTGCAAAAGAGGATCTTGAGGAATAAGATTTTAAGCATACCTCACATTCTTTAAGATAAGTACTCTTAACATGAAGAACTGTAACTAAGAACTGTCTTTTAAAAAATATAAAATAATTTGAAAAATTATAAGAATTTCTTTGTCATTCTCAATTCCTAATGTTTATCTGGAGATCAATGTAAAAAATAATTATAAATTTATCATTAGTATTATCATTTGACAACACAGATTCCTGCTTGAGAATGGCAAATGTTGTCAAAGCCAAACAATTATGTGCAATGCTGAAATACACTGCAAATAATTGTAAAATTCTAAATTTTTAAAAATTACTTGAAGCAATCTTGAAAAATAGTAAATATATGATAATCTAAAAAAAAGAAAAAGAAAAATAGGGAAGCTCAGAAGTCTGAAGCAAATTAAATCATAAAAGGATAAGACTTGACTTTATTTATAATAGATCAACATTTATAACAATTAATAAAAAAAAAACAGCATCTAAACTTTTTCATAGTTATTGTTAACTAATACCTTAATAGCCGAATAAAATAATAAATTAACAGAATCTACAAATATTATATATTCATTATTATATAACTGAATAATTAACATTTGATAATATTAAATTTAACTGTGTTATGTGCGACACTCATGAATATGAGACAACATTCAGTCTCACAGCCTGATACTATAATTATTTCCATATTTTTGCCTATGTACAACCATTGTTTCAAAAATCAATTTAAAATCATGAACAATTGAGAAAATTTATTGAATTTCATATTTAAACATCCTAAAAATAATTTTCTGAAAAGGCCAATGTGTGAGGCCGATGAAAAAATGGATTTTATAGAAAAAGTCCATCATCAATCAGAGAAATATTAATTCTTTCAATAAATAAACAAATCAACAAATATAAGAAATGTTACTGATAATATGAAAATCATGGTACAATACCTTACATTATTTAATTTCAATTATTTTTATATTATTATTTAATTTTCTAGATGCAGAAATGTAGGAGAAACATGTTACAAAATGCTCACATAATGATTTTATCACTGTATCATAATTATCTGCCTACTGTCTCTCTTTAAATTAATCTTATTAATTATCTCATATTTATTTTTTAAATAATTATTTGCATTTTATATTAGATTACTTCCTTATTTGATTTATGAATCAGTTATCTTTCTTCATTAGCAATACTGAAACACTTTTTAAGGCATATTGAAAATACTAATATAAGAGTTGACATATCTTTCACTGAAATGTAATAATTATGGATAACTACCTACACTCTCGCTCGATAATATTAATGCATTAATCATCAAAATGATCATAAGATAAGTTTAAATATCAGTAATTGAAAATGATTAATACTAATTACAACATTCAGAAAATATTCTAGTATATGGATTAAAAATATTTACTTAAACTCATGCAATCTTATCAATCAGATAAGAGTCAATATCTTTTCGATCAAATAAAAATTCAGTTCCAGCTAATAATGAGATGATTAATGCTATATTTTATAGCATTTTTTGTGAAAAGGAGTCATTCATATAACAGAGATGACTAATACACTCACAAAAATAAATGTGAAATAAATAAGAGATAATATCAATATAGACACTCGAACTTTAGCAGCGCTCCCACTTTGTTGTGACAAAATTCGTAACTTCAGTCGTAACAAAATTCGTAACTATTCACATGATACAGTATCTCAAACATCTGACGCAATTGTTTCATTTCTGGTGTAATGTTTTTTTACGTTGAAGATTTAATTTTCGACATTGGAAATGTACTCAGCATTTTATTTAACGATGTTAATTAGCATTTGATTTTTTCTTTATTTTCATGGCTTGAGAACAATATAAAAAATAAAAAAAATTATGTTTTTATTTCAATTGCTTTAGATGTTAAATTAAAATCCACATCTGAGTTTTTGAAATAACTATAGTTATCGCTTTGTTTTATGGCATTTTTATTGATACGTAAACTTATCTTGTTTGAAAGTGACTGTAGCACTACTTCAATTACTTGGTTGAGAAATTGACACTCTCTAGAAATCGACCAGATCATGTCAACCTAACTTAGTACAATCACAGCGCATCTTATAAAAGCATCAGGCTGATGTGAACTGTGCTGTGATTGGACTCCTAAAGGTTGACATGAGCTTGCCGATGCCTCCATTGCTTATGTTTACATTACACTTTAGTGATGGGAAATCTCGTTCATTTGAAAGATTCAGTTCAAAATCGTTCGTTCACCAATTTGACCCGTACGTTTCAGGTCGTTCGCAAACGATTTCGTTCTCTTCGAACGAATGAGTTAGGCTCTATCGTTCACGAACGAATGAACTAAGCTCTTTCGTTCCGGAACGAATGAACTAGGCTCTATCGTTCGAAAACGACCGACTTTGTTGCTTTTGACACATTACGTCACTGGCCAAACCGGAAATTTCCGGTTGTATTGATTGTCGTAAAGAAAGGTGACTTCTACTGTGTTTACTTCTCGACGCATGCGCTGTTATTTTGCCATATGCAGTTCGTTCTGAGAAAAAGGTACACATAAAGCAGAGAATGGGGGAATTCATAGACTCGAATGATTTTGTTCCCCTCTCGCAGGTCGGAATGAAGGAACAGGCTTTGTAATTTTGATCATATCTGAGTTATTCTACTGCCTGAGATTACAGTGTTATTTAATGGTTTTTTAATGCTTTTTAAAGGCGTTTGTTAGGTCCGTTTTTACTTTTTATTTTATTATGAAATATCTTTCATGATTGGTTATTTTGGCAGTTTGGGTGTTTCCTATTACATTTAGATAATTCCGTAAAAAATTAAGCTCACCACTGTTTACTAAGTATAAAAGTATTCTTACAAGATATTACATCATTTTAATATTGCACAATGAATTTTAAAGTAACATTATAAATCATCATTCAGTTATATATTTATTTATTCAGCTTTTATTTTTATTTTTAAATTTTATTTATTTATTTATTTTCACTTCCTGGAATATATGCCAATAGTCGTGTCAATTTAATTAAGGGCAGGATTCACTTAGAACTCGAGCTTTCGGAATTTTGATATTTCAATTGTTTTATACTTTCGCAAATTTCATTAGATTTTTATTTTTTAAGAGCTTTACTATTACATTTATTCTTATATATGGTTACTTGCATTTTTTATGTTCACTCTTTAGTAGAATAATATATCTTAAATTATCATTTAATAATTTATAATATGATAAGTAAAGGATTGTTCTTGCCTTACAGGGTGCGTAGTGACAATCTGCTGCAAAAATAAAGTACTTTTAAGTACCTTTGTATAAGTATGCATATGTAAACTGCATATTTTCTAATCACAGAATTTTTTTAAAAAAATTTTATAACAATGTATAGCTTTTACTGAAAAAAATCTTAAAAATTAATTTTAAACTCTTATTTAATAAATTTTAATATTCATTTTTCTATTTGCACAACATTTTGTATTGTAAAATTATGCTTTTTTGGATTTGACAAAACATAGAAATAATTATATAATTGAAAAAAATATTAATACCAAAAAATTAAGTCAACTTTTATAAGATTAATAATAAAGTTTTATGAGCTTTTCCAACATTTCTTAAAATTAAAATAACATATACATAAACATTTCTGAAAATGCCGATAGTCATGTAGAAGCACAAATGATGTATTTTCAATATGATCACAAATTTTGTGTGTGATTTTTATAGAAGCAACAACTATTACGATCAAACATGGCTGAGATAGAAAGAGTATTAAATAATCCTTCTTACTCATTCCATTAAGTAAGTAATGCTCGTTCTATTAAGTAATTTTATTTGCTATCTTATATAGCTAAAAACTAAAGCTTACCTATGGGTATCAATCATCATACGACTGGCAAAACTGCCATGAAATTGATGATAGAAAAATGCCAAGTTCTAAATAAGTTTTTAAAATCCTTTATAATAGAAATGATTAAAAATAAATTTTTACTCAAAACTATACTTATAGTCACAAAATTACATACCAAATTTGATATATTTTAGTTCAAATTAGTTATTTTTGAGTTATCGCGTTTACATATATCTGAAAGTACAGACCGACATGCGGTGAACCCCTTGTTGGTTTTGACACAAAATTTGACAGATGTTTATACAATAGATACTAAATCTGTGTACCAAACTATATAGCTCTCTTCGTTTTATAGTTACCATGCTAACTTATATTTGAAACAGTCAGATAGACAGATTTCCTCTACACAGATGTTAAAGAAAATTTGATCGAAATCTACAAGTTTGGTGTGAAGATCGTATACCAAATTTCATCCATCTAGCTCAAAGTGGTGCTTTTGCGTATAACATAAAAGCCCTTCTAACCAAATAGCAATAAGAATAAAAGCATTTTTTTCTTTTATAATTATTTTAACAGCTGCAAAATAATGCGATTCAATGATTCGAAGAAGAAATGTCATTTTGAATTTCATTATAATAAAAGTATTTGTTATAAACCGTGTCCACTTATTTCTCAGAAATTATTTTTAAAAATTTATATTCAACCAAATAAATTTTTTATTATTCAAATACTACTCTTTTTTAACCTTTAAAACGGTGTTGAAATAATTTTTATGCGATAATATGCTTTGATGTTTTGATAAAAACACATTAAAATTCTATTTTTTAAAGTAAATTTTGAATTAAAAGTTTGAGAAATCCGTGTTTAGTATGCCTCTAAGGTGCAAAAAATAACTTCCCAAATTTCATACTTCTAATTTCAATGGCTTTATGCTGGGCATCGCTCAGGACAAGACTTTATATAAGAAGAGAAATTTCCTTTTTTTTTGGGGGGGGGGGGATTTCTATAAGAGTTATAAAAAGAAAAGCTTTAATTTTTTACGTCACAATTAATAATATGCAATTTAATTACCATAATTATGATATAATTCATAATAATATTACTTGCATATGAATTCTTTTTGGCAGTATCGTATCAAAGAAATGATTTCTTATTTTCTTTCCCGATTCCTTTCTTCTCAATTAAAAACTCCTTTAATTGTGTGTTCAATTTTTATCGACTTTAATAATGTAACAGATTTTTTGGAACTCAGATAAAATATTTGATACTAATACTTGAATAATTCTTTAACAAAATAAGAAAATTAGGAATTGTTTGCCTTTTTTTTTCAGTTAATATCATGATAAATAAGTCTTTTTACCTTCTTTAAACTTTTTTATGAATGGTTTTCTTTTTACAATTCAGTAAATACTTTTCAGTTTTTAAAATTAAAAATAAATAAACAACTCATATACCTAAAAAAAAACAGTTAGATTAACTCCAGCATGAAACAAAAACACAGTTTTATTAACAATTAAATTATTGTACAAATTTCTAAAGAAAAAAAAATAACAAATAATAGTTTTAAATGCCTCTTTTTCTCACATTTACTGTAGAAATTTCTGAAAATTTCTTTTCTCTACCAATTCGTATTTAAAAAAATTACCTCAGCTAATTTTTTGTGTCCCAGACGATATCAGCCAATATAAAGATATAATATCAGCCAATTTTCAAATGATTTGCAAAATTCTTTAAGGAAGGAATATTTAATTTGTTATTTTATAATTAAAACTGTTTCAAGAACTGGTATGGGAGAGATTGAGTTTTGAAAAATAATTAATACTATTTTAAACACAGTTATCGGAAACAATAAGCATTTTAATGCATTAATTTTTTTTTAATTTAATATTTTTACATTCCGATATTTGTAAATTATGGGTTGGGCCTAAAAATTGGTCGAATTTCGGAATAGAAATACTTTTATTTTCTATCAAATTTGATTTCCATTCAATAATTCCCGAGTTATCTATTTTCAGAAACTTCAATATCGTCCTCGCTATCAGAATCATTTTCTAACAAAGTAGAAATATTTTCTTCTTGAAAAGAGTTTGAAGTGTCAAATCCAGCATCTTCCTCATCACTTATATCAAATGAGATTAATCTGAATCTTCACAGAGTATTTTATTAATTTCTTTTTGAGTTGAAACTTTCCGAAAACCCGGCATTTTAGCAAGACATTTTAATAGCTGCAGAAAGCGTACTGTAAATTAAACATCTACCCTCAAGCACTTTCTGAAGACACCAATCAACAGTGACAGCGGGAACGGAAGCAACCACTGTTAAAAAGACAAAATCGCCCCGCACCGTTTTACGACCTTGCTGAGAAAAGGGGAAGGAAATAAACAGGTGGCATTTCCGTCCCTCGGCATTTGTCTTATCTGTAGGAGGTTCACGCATGAAATTAGCAAGTTCCACAACGTCGTTCGCGAACGGAATTAGCCAGGTCCACACAGCTAATAAACGGGAATAGCCGGGTCCACAAAGTCGTTCGAGAACGAATGGCTTATTCAGAAGAAAGCGACCTGATTCAGTTCGTTCACTTAGTGGACCCGTTCGTTTCGACCCGTTCGTTCGCGAACGACTTACCCCTATTACACTTCAAGATCCACATGCTAAGCTTTGCTCTGAGTATAATATATTCTGGTTTCTTTTTAAATTCCTTTCTACTGAGTTTTAATAATGGCATATAATATGCTTTCTGAACAATGTTTATACATTCAGGATATTATATGAGTATGGAAAAAAAATCTTCCTTGTTATGTTTATTTAGGGCGAAAACTTATTGCATACGTTTTATTTTCTTGTTTACTCATGATAGCAAATTCGTGATAGTAAATATGTAGCAAGAAATTGTAATATGCTTTTTAATTCAGAAGTGAAAATTTATTACATATCTTTATCTTTTTGTTAACCAATTATGGACTCACATGAATCTTTCTAATCAAGGCTGAATTAACTTTCGGAGCCTTCAAAAAATATTGTCTTATAATATTCCACTTTCCATGCTTACTATTTTCATCAATCACCATGTGTTTTCTTTTAATGACTAATATTCTTTAACTGTGTATAAATATCATTCACTTTCTTTTGCTCTTTTAGACTTTACAGATATCCAAATTTGCCAGTCTTGATATTTCTTTCTTTTGCTTTAAATTCTTTATTCTATTGAATTTACTTTTATGGTTAATTTCAATAGGAGCAATTAACCATGTTTGTACTTTGCTAAATTAACAAAACAATTTTATACATATTGAATGCAAAATAGGTATGTTGAATTAAAAGAAAGGTAGAAATTTTGTTTGAGTGGAATAATAATGCAAGAAGCAGTGAAAAACTAATCAACTTTTTGTATGATTCTTTCTTGTGAAGTATAAGCAAAATGATATAGAAAAATCTTTATATGCAAGTTAATTTTTTATTGTGCATTTTACATTTTAAAATCGACTGAATAATCTGAACATGTATTTTCTCCCCATATTTAGATAATGTTGGAGAATTATTGGTGCAAGTGTTGTTAGTTGTCAGGAAATTTTTTATATCTCATTCTGAAAAGATATTCTCTAAATATTTTTCAATGATGCTCAAATGATTGTATGTATCATTTTCTCTCATTTATTAAATAATTTTTAATTTCAATAATAAATAAAATACAAAAATGATATGTTTAAAGAAAACTTTAGTTTTCAGTTGTATATTGACCACATGCTAACAATTAATTGCCAAGGATCATTGGTCATAAATTCTTTCATAATTAAATCTTGACTATTCATCAACAGCATGCAGTTACTTAATTTATATATGTAGTGATCCAAATACTTAATTTATATATGTAGTTTATTCAATAATTTGTAAATAAATTAATATTTTTTATATATTATGCAGTTCTACACTATAATTATATTTTATTTCATCACAACATTATTTTGGATTTATTTTTTTTAAAGAGGCATCTTTTATTTTTTATGAATAATAAATATAAAAGTTATTTAAAGGCTGTTTATAACATATATAGTTATTTGCCTTATAATAATGTGAATACAGATCTTGAAGATTTTAATATTAAAATTTGAAATGGTTCTCAGGAAGAAAGATTGACAATAAATGTATGTCAGTGACTATTTTAACATATTTATCACATATATTTGGTAAATAAGATTCAGATTTAAATGTAATTTTACAGTTATTTTTTGTGCATAGTTTTACATGGTTAGTATGATTTTTAATAACCAATCTAATCTTGAAAAATTTTCTATAATGATTATTATATCATACAGGTTCAAAGAAACTTGCTAGAAACTCACAGTATGCATTATAGGAAACATCTAGTTCATACCTACTTATTTTACACAAGTTCAAAAAAGAGATTTTAGAATCAGTCAAATCAGTAACTCAATTAATTGAGTTTTCTTTGAGTCTTTAAAATAGCTCTGACTCAAATTTTATATGAATCTCTTCTGTTTTTAGATTAATTTTAACAATAATTATGTCTTACTTTTCAACGAATTCTAATTTTAGTTTTGCATAGCATTGTGAAAAAAAAAAAAACAATATTTATAATTTAGTTTTCTATTTTATTTTTAGCTGTTTTATTCATGACAATTTTTACGATGCATTATTTTCTCTTGCTTAATCGAGTGTAATGCATTGTAATCAGGTCATTTTATAAAAAAATTTTCTTTTATTATTAAGTTGTAATGTTATGTTTGCATTTACTTTAACAGTATTTATGTACTTTTCATTGCCCTGTAGCTTTATTTATATATAATATTATTCAATCTAAAGATCAATATTTAGTTTTGTTTACCTCCAATCATTCATAACAAATTTATTTGTTATTATGCAAATTTCTTTCTAATTCAACAAAATATAATATATAATAGTTACCTCATTGACAATGATTTTATAAAAAAGTCATCTTCTGTCTTTAGATTTTAAGCTACAATACTAGATTTTGAGCCACTTATTTATTTTTCATTTGGTTTCTATAATATAATTTTTGTCTGTTTTTTCAGTGATTATATCTCTGTTTTCTAAATATCTCAGGTTCAAAAATTGATACAATTTTGCAGTATTGATGTTTGATAATATTCAACTTGAAAGTATTGGATAAGAAAGTGGAAGATTTGCTAAGGAAGAAAATCCAGCTGGCTGCCATGGCAAACTAGATGATCTGTTCATCTGTGATAGCAGTTATTTGCATGCTTCACAGCTGTGATAGATCTTCTTGAATGGATATGCCAATAAATTATGCACAGGTATCTTAGTGTAATATTGATTTTCATATTGTATTAAGATCTGTGATCCCCCTTCCCAAATAACTCTTTTTAAAAATTTCAAATAGTAGCATAATTATTAATACTTTTATGTGTATATTCTGTTTTGATATATTTACAATAGAAAATTGAAATGCTATTATTTCATTCTTTAAAACTAATTCAAAAAATGTCATTATGTAAATATTTTGAGCTACACCTGCAAATTTTTAAGCCTTTTTTTTTAAATTTTTCTGTTTTTAAATTGCGATTATTTAATTTGTATTATATGGATTTTAAATGTATTTTTATTTCATATATAAATTGATATTTTCAAAAAATAGAACAAATGCCTTAATTCTGAGATGATTATAAATGCATTTTAACATTGAGTACTAAGAAAACGAATTTGAATATGAAATAATTATTCATATTTATTAGTTAATGAATATTAATTATTCTAGATAATTATTAATAATAAAATTAATATGATATTGTAAAATCACTAATCAATATTTTGCTTTAATATTTAACTTAGCAAAAATTATGAGAAACACACAATTGAAATGCCTACCATAAGAAGTTCATTTAATTCAATTTTTTAAAGTTATTAAATATGTATTTTAATATGAAACTATTTTTAATGCATTCTGGAAATTGGGACACGAAAAATCTGTACTACTGTTTTTTTAATTTTTATTATTAAATAGAATTCACAATGAGAAGGTATATCTTTTGAAAGATAAAAATATAAATACTGCTAACTGATACACGTTTCCCCCTTTGCTTTCCATGTAGAACTTAAATGATTATCCTACTTTATATAGCATTAAAGTAATCCTGAAATCCTAACTCAATTTCATTTTCATCTACTCCAATTTAATTCCTCTCCCTTTCAATATGGCTTTCCTGTTACTTTCTTTATTAATTTTCTTATCTTTTATTTTCTACGGATTAGGTACCACAGGGTAAAATTATTACTAAAATTTCGTCTTTCTCAGCTGATTATCTGTTTCTGTAGTTGAAGGGCTAAATTATTACTTTTAATATGAAAGGTGAACAACTAGTCACCGAAGGCGGTTAGTTTCTTTTAAGCTAAAAGAATATCTATCAGTTTTTTGTTTATTTAATGAAAAGGATTAATTTTGAATAATATTTACCTCAAATGTCGAATTCTGATGCTATAGTGTGATTCTTCTTTTCTGCTTGAATTAAAGATGCCAATAATGAGGGGATTCCCCCCCACCCACCTTTCCATCGAAAATGTCATTGCTGAAGACGAGTACCTCCATTTAAAAAAAGTCAGATCACCTAAATTGATAAGAATAATATTAATATTTTTTTTTCTAAATTAATAGAAACATTCTAAATTCAATAGGTTATAAATGGTGATTGAATATTTAAGGAAAGATTCTTTCATTTTTTCTTTATTTAGTTTTCTTCCGGATTGAAATCTAACAGAGATCCCTACCGAATCTGTAATGCAAGTTAAAAGAGACCTTTTTTTTTTTTTTTTTCTTTCTAAAATAGTGGAGAATTGTTTGTGGAATAGTATGATTCAGTTGTCTCCGTTATTTATTCAAACTGATATTATCAAAGAAATATAGACAAATTGCCGCAGTTTAAAATAAGAAAAGTGACATTTTGATATTTTTGTCTTTCGATATCTGTTTCTATGTTTGTTAAATTTTATTTTCAGATTTTTTTTTTTAGTATTATATTAAAAGTATAAATTTATTGCAACTTATTGCGCACTTTTGTACCTCCCTCTAAAACTGAATTGAATTTTGTTTGTTATTTCAAATTAATATTTCTTTATCAGAAGATATGCTAGATTATAGAATATGCCATTCGAGTTCTTGAAAGCTGATCTTGTTTATTTCAGTTTGAAGTTCAGAAAGATATAAAAATTTCCCATAATAGTTTTCTGTTTATAATAAAATTTATTATAATTCATAAAAGAATTGAGTGATTTATGAAGTAAAGCCCATTTTTACTTACTATTATAACGAAGTATGCAAAGAGAAAGTATTGTAATCGTCAAAATTCCAACTCGAGATTTTAACTAATCTCAATATCTTAGTTTTAATTAATTTCCTGAGTCCATAAAGCACAGTTTGAGAACTTTGTCTGTGAACACAATAATTCAAAAGCGTCTTTAGCAAGACAAATTGAAATTTAGTTGCATGTTATTTCAACAAATTTGATGATTTCTATCAAATCCATTGATGTGAAGTCTGTCTATTTGGCTATTCGAATACAAATGAATATGATAGACAGCAAATAGCTATACGAATAAAATCGGTATAAAAATTTAACATTTAAATAAGATATCGAATTTTGAATTAAATCCGTCAAAGAGTTGAATGTCAGTTGGTCCGTACGCGATAATATAAAAACACAACGACTTAGATAAATGAAATTTAACATATGATCGTGATATTAAAAATGCATTCTGCGTTGAATTTTGATTTCAATTGGTTGAAAAAAGGGCATTCGCAATACATATTTTTCTTCACCGTACTGTGAAGCACAAAACTCATATGCCATTGTCTAAAAATAAAAATCTGTGCATTTGCTGGCGTTGAAGGTATTGTCCAATGCCCACGATTTTATTTTAGGAGGGAGGTGATGCCTTTATTAGAGAATATACTCGAAAGTTATACTTATTCATTGGGCTACTTTTGTACAGTAATTTTGGTGTTCCGAATATTAAATTGTACATAATTTTTTGATTTTATATAGAAGAAAACCGTTATTCGAAATAATAAATCTCCTTTGAGCAATGAATTGCCTTGCGGTTTTTCAATAACGAGCTTTTCTTTCAGCCTAAGAGTCTTACTCAAGCGTATTTAAATTTTTTAGCATGAAGCATTTCGCTCATTGATTTTTTGGGGCAATTTTTTTTCTTTCAGTACAACAAATTTTAGATTTCACATTATAACTTAGTGAATAAATTTTTAAAGAAAAGTTTCATATGATGCTTTCGAACATTTTTGTTTGGTTTTAATGCGTTGAAATGAAAACTGACATTAATACCCATTTTAAAAACATTATTTTTTATCCAATTTTTACTAAGCTTTGAAATTATTAATAAAAATTATTTTGCCAAATTTAAATAACAGATCATATATTACCATATAAGAATTTTGTTATTTGTCAAATGCGATTCAATAATAGATATGATAATGTTTTAAATCTTCATTTCATACCGAAATAACGGAACCTATTAAGCAACCAATAACAAATAACACTTTTTGAAACATTTTATTCATTTCGAAAATAATATTTCTTACGACATTCGGCTTAGAATTTTACTCTAATTATCTTCAGTATTGCATCTTCAAATAAACCATTATGTTTATTGATTTTTTAGAGTTGAATTTTTCATTTTAAAACACTATTTGTAATTTTCTAAAGCAATACTAAGAGTTTTTTTTCCCTTAGAATTTTAATTAAATTTTTAAAGAAGTTTACACATTATATTTCTAAAAGGTTATTCATTCTTATTTTGAACTAAATCATTAGAAAGGAATTTGAGACAAATATATATTCCAAAAACATCTTTAACTTGCAACTTATTTTTACTAATCTCTTAATCTACTTAATCATTAAGTAGATTACTAATATACTAGAAGATTAAGTAGATTTACTAATCTACTTAATCTTCTTATTTTATAACTTTTAAAATGTTGTCAAACCAAGAGATTATGTCATATATTATGTTTTCAAAATTTTATTTCTATCAAAACAATTCGATAGAGGAAATAACAAATTTTTTAATCTTCATTTAATGCTGAAATACAGAAGTGTGCTAAATAAAATTCGGAATCGAAATATATTTTGAAAATACATTTTGCAGGCTTTCAACCTAAAAATTTACTTCAGTTCGTCATAAGCATTACTTCTTTAGTATAAATCGTTATGCTTTTTGAATTTTGCATATTGAATTTCTGAAAAGGTAATCTGAGGTTTTCTATAATATTATTAAGATAAGTTTTTGGACTTAAGTTTCATATTATATTTCCAAAAACTTATTCCAATCCAGTATAATCCAATTTTTTCCAAAATAATTCTCGATAGTTTCAATTTATATTCTTTATTGAGATACATGGAACATAAGCTAAAGTATCTCATAAAGTATAGTCAATCATCCATTTCTCTTGACAAATTATCATCACTTTCATTAGAAGCAAGCAAAATTGCTTTAATATCTTCTTTAGTGATTTCATGCTTTCTTTTGTTCACAATGCAAAAATTACTTCGATAACTTCAAAAATCGATTCAAAATACGTAAAATATAAAGTAACAATTTACGACTAAATAAAAATTTTCAAAATAGTACTTGAATAATGAATTTAGAATTTTTTTCTTATATGTAATCATTATATATATATATATATATAATCAAAAATATAAGCATTATGAAATTAAATCTAAATTTTAAATTATTTCGGAATCAAACAAAAACAAACTAAAATTTGTATTTATTTGGTTTAATTTTGATTCTATTTTTTTTCCTTTTAATTTGATATTTATTACTAATTAGTCTCTCTCTATATATACATAAAGCGAGGCAGTTGGAAGTTTTTCGGATCTTCCTATGTTATTTGAAACCGATAGTTTCTACTGAGCATCAAAACTTCCGATAGCCTTTTTACAGAATAAGATGATGACTTCCTTCCGCAATAACAAAATTCACAATACATTTCATGAGAAAACTGCTTTGTAATTTGCTGCAGTGATAATCCAATAGTTTGCTATTAAATACTTACAAAGCATGAAAAGAGGGTCTGGCATTTATCGGAAAAATAAAGAACGTATCGGTATTCTTACATATCATTCATCGTTAAGAAAGCAGTGGAAACACTTCTTTTAGTAAATAACAAATAACCATAAAATCTTCCCTATTTTGAGCTAACAATACAGGAATATAGACACCAAAACCCTTTGGAAACACAATAATTACGCAAACCTATTGAGTGCCTCCCCGACCCCTTCCGCCTTAAGGTACAGGGAAGTTGGCTGAGAAAAAGCCACTACCGTCAGTGATAAAACAGACCTCCTACGATGCTGTAGCCGCTTTTCACATTGACCTTCAAGGAAAGCAAGCGCCCAATATCGTCCCTCTTGAAATTTTCAAAGAGCCCCTTCCTCTAAAATAAAAGCTTCTTATATTTAAACTGTGACGAATGGGCGAAATGAAAGCAAGGAAATTATTATTTTGTAGTCTGTTTAACAAAATAATGAAGATCTTGCTAAATTTGTATATACGGATACATTTAGAATTTTTAGGAAAATTGTTCGATTTTGTTTCTTATCTGAAGCTTAGTGAGTGTTGCGCAAGTATAGAACAGTACTTCCAGGGATGGTCATCTGGGGGGGGGGATGCTATGGACCGGGGACCAACATGATCAAGAGCTAAAATAATGTTATGAGCCGTAATAGCGGGATGGAAAGAAGAGAGGTAGAAATTAAACTGGAACAATCGATGGGTTTTGAAATGTACAAAGTTTACAGATATATGACAGTTTAGTGCAAGTGTGCAACATATTATAAAGTACGGTCATTTACCTCACCTACTAGGTTATATCGCATATATAACTTTGATAATTCATGTTATAAAAAGTTTTATATTGTTAGATATAGTCATATCCATGCTAAGGAAGTATCCCTCTGGGTGTGAAAACTCAGTTTCCAAAAATAAAATTAGCTTTTCTTCTTTTTTTCTTTTGTGCAAAATTTCAAAAAGTCATTAGTATATCTGTTTTCTCGTCTACGAAGTAATACTGGTTGTGAAATTTCTTTGACTTCAGAAGTTACAATTCAAGCTTCAACTGGCGAAGAACATTCCGCACAAACTACACAATTTTGCAATGAAAGTGTAGAAACGGTGAAACTCTTTGAAGGACCCTATGTTTATACAAATATGATTGAATCATATAAAACGACGATGTCAATAGCTCATTTGATCAAGTTAATATAAGTGATTCAAGTTTGTGAACAAGCATTATAATTGACCACTTTAAAATGTTTTGTGTTAAAAACAGACCTTTACAATCACAAAAGAGTTTTTGCTAAGAATGCTGAAGGTAAAATCATTTTCCATTACTTACTACTTTTTTAAAAAAAGTGTTAAATGATGAAATGCAGCTTCGCAGCAGGTTAATTTATTCAAAAACACAATACTCTGTTTTTTTTTGTTTTTTTTTTTTGCTATACATTATTTTCTAGAGAAAGTGAAAATTCTACACGATTTATAGGTATCTATAACAGTTGGGAAAAGTTATCAACTATAATTCAAGATCATGAGCGTTCTATTTGTCATTTAATTCATTTATTGCTTGGAACAGTTTATTTCAAAAGAAAATTTAATAGGCGAATAGATAATTTAGTTAACACATTAATGCAAATGGAGAAAGATAGACATCTGACACATGCTAACAAATTATATATGGATTTTCCATTCAAAACTCAGTCATCCACAAGGATTGAAATCACAAAAAAGGCATCAGAATTAATACAGCAAACGTCTATCAAGATTCAGAAAATACTTGGAATATGTCAGCAAATGAAGATAAAAACAAAGAATATAAAGTGGTAAAAATTCATGAAAATTGCCCAATACCAGAGCATCTACGAATATGGCATGCGACTCATTATGTGGCCATCTTTATAAATGCTCTTGCCCAGATGATAATTTGTGCAAACATATCCATAGAATTCATTCTACCTTTTTTTACAAATAAATCCATTTTAAAATCAAATATTTTTTCAATAGAAGAAAGAAATATCAATAAATATGACCATTTCTGCAAAAGAAATAAATATAAAATATATAGAAAGACAAATCATTCAATGTCAAAATCTTTGTTCTGAATTAACCAAATTAATAGAAAATCCAGATGTTCAAGAACTAATGCTTAAAAATGTTATATCTACATTGAAATTTTTAGTAGAAGGATGCCATGGAGCCGCCAAAATAAAAAGCAGCTTCAAGAAATGCTCTCCAATGCCTCATTATTCAGTGCCATCGAATAAGAAAATGACGACCCAGATGAAATTTTATAGAACTTCTCAAAAGAGAAATAAAAAAAAGTTTACAAAAAGCAAAAACAATCTAACTGAAACTTCTAAAAAAAGAAAAAATTACCAATGATTTGATCATTAGCGATAAGAAAAAACGAATATCTAATGAAGGAAGTAGGGGAAATAAAACTGAAAATGAAATAACTAATTCTGTAGACAATTTTCCAATTAGTAGTAAGAATCAATCAATTTTGGAAGAGGATAGTGATACTTATTCTAACACTTTAACGGGTGATACTTCAAGCAAAAAATCTAATAATGTTTTTTTTTAAACTAAACAAAATTACGAAGAACCCATGTGAAACAATTATTAAAATAAATTATCTAAACATTTCCATTTATATGCTGAAATCGCTTGACTTAAGTGTAACAGCAGAAGACTAAAAATATTTCAATCTATATCTCCATCTTTTAAGATAGGATGGTTATATGATGGAATCATTGATGCCCTTTTATCTTCTTCTTCAAATTAACTAAAGATTCAGAATCGTGTAAAGCAATACGACTCAATTCATTCAAATTTACTCTTCTATAAAAAAGATATCTTGAACTTTCCAGTGATTCAGGATATACAGAAAATGAACTTTTTATTAATTCCGGCGAATTTAAATAATCATTGGATTCTTTTAATAGCTAATATAACAGAAAAAATACCTGAACTATATGATCCATTAGGTCCAAATGTAAATGAAGATGTGTGCATATTAATTCGTGAATGGAGTGCATTAATTAAAAAACTACTGAACACAAAGGAGCACTGGAAATTGATTACTCCACGTCATATGAGTCAAAAAGATAGCTACAACTGCGGAGTCATTTGTTTTTTTGGATATCAAAAATACCATAATTTACATAATTACAAAAATACCATAATTAAAAAATCTATTTTAATAATAATTATATCTACACACTAACAGTATCATGAAGCAAAACTTCAAAAGTAATAAAAAGTAAACTTTAAAAGTAATAAACAGTGCAGGATGTTTTTACAAATTTTAGTTAATTCTTTTAAAGATTGGTATGAAACAAGAATTACTATTTCTACATTCTATTGTCCAATACATATTTCATGAGAATTATGAATATTTAGAAATTACAGCAATTATTTTCTCTTTTTGTATGTTGAATTTCTTTTTCTGTTTTAAGAATTTTAAAATTAAAAATCTTTAAAATATAATTCTATGAATTCTTAAAAAATTCAATAATTCTGTTTATAACACTAATTAAAATTATTAGCTAATTATATCTAAATTAAATACTAAGAATTATATGAATATTAATTGAGATAAAATAACAAAAATGCATAAAACAATGAGTTTGTCAAAAGAAGTTTAACTTAATTTAAAAGAGTGAACTGTTTGTAAAAAAATTCATAAATTAAATAACTCTTTAAGACAGACACAAATTTAATGGAAAAATTTTAAATTATTACACAGTATTAAATATTACTTAAATAATAATTGTAATTGTTTTCTTAAAACCTTCTTGAAAGCCAGGAATACAATAGCTTTCAATACTTATTCTGACCTCACTGCTGTTTATCCTCGCTAAAATTTTTAAAAATGCCATAGACAGCATGGAAATAATTTTTAAAATACTTCTTACAAGATTGAAAGTATGAGGGAAAAAACATTTTCGTCTCCTTTCACACTTATCTGGATAAACAATAATTTAATAATACAAATCCCCCTCTGATTGATTGATTGAGGGGGATTCGGGGATTTTTAGCTTCAAAGACTGTCATCCCAGCGTTCAACAATATTTCCAATTAGTAAATGTCAAAGAATTTCAAATGTTGCAGGAAAATATGGAGAGACAATTTATCTGCAAATGCTTTGCTCGTGAGTTGTTTAAAGTTACAGGGTGAAAGAGAGTTGAGGCCCAACTTCGTCCAGAGGCATCGTCTGATACTTGAATATTTTCGGCAGTGCAGCAAGATATGATTCAAATTATTCAAAGATTGGCATGTTTCGCAATTTGGTGGATTCGACAGGTTAAAACGATGTAGAAGGCCAGGTGTAATTAGTGTTTTGGTAGAAATTCTGGCTCAAATGATGTCTTCTCTTCTATTTCTTGTCCATTTAGTAATATTTTTTATGTCTGGAATTTCTCCAAGACTTTCATAATATTTACTCTGTCTATAGCTGTCTGTTGTTTTTCTTTTTGAGATTTGTTTGATGTGTGAGGTTATGTCTTCTGATGCGATCCATTCAATGTATGGGTTGATTTCTGTTACTGATTTTGCGATCCAGTCCGCTTTTTCATTCCATAATATTGTTGAATGCCCTGGGATCCATAGAAAAGTAATGTGCTGATTAATCTGAGATTTTTCCAAAATTTTGCACACAATTTTATGAATGATGGATGGGGATTTATATGAACATTTTTTAAGTGCTGTAAGAACTGAAAGACTATCTGTAAGAAGAAGTAAAGGTTTCTCAGGAACGGAAAGATAGTCCAAAGCCTGGCAAATTGCAAGAGCTTCAGCTGTAAAAATTGAGTTGATGTTGTGAGTTCGAAAAACAAATTGAGACAGAATCGAAATGCCAGCGATTGAAGTTAAGTTTTGAGATTTCGATGCATCAGTTGCGATTATGAAACATTCTTTGAAGTCCTTTTGAAGCGTTTCTTGAAAACTACCATTAATAACTGAGTGTGGGAGAGATTTGTTTTGAAAAGGGTATTTTGAAATAATAATGCTGCAATTTTCTCTTGGAAGTTGTAGAAAATGTTGATCTGAAATAATGCTATTCCAATTAATGTTTAGATCAGAAAAAATTTTATCCAAAAAGTTTTTGTCCTGTTCAATGAGAGCAAGATTGAAATGTTCTATATCTAATTTGTAGATGGAGGAGAAGGAACCAATAGAAATCTGCTTAATGAGAAATTGTAAGCATAAGCGTTTGATTTTTTCACTAAGAATTTCCTGACTGGAGATGTAAAGGAGAGCTTTATTTGGTGTCCACTGTGGAACACCAAGTGCAATGCGAAGTGCTTTAGTTTGAATAATATTACATGCTTTCATGTGAGTTTCTGGAAATTTGTTGATAATTTGACTGGCGTAAAAAAATAAGCTGCAAATGCTATTTTCTGTGATTGTGATTAAATCTTTTGTTTTTGGGCCATAATGTTTAAATGCAAAACACTTGAATGCATTGATTTTTTTAAAGCTTTATTTTTAATTTTATTGATGATCGACCCGTTTTGATTTCTTTTTAAAAAAGGAATTCCGAGAAATGTAATTGAGTTTTTCCATTGGATGTTCGTTCCTACTAATGAGATATTTGGGTGGGTAAAATTAGTTTTGTTTGAAAGATCGGCTATGTAGCTTTTCTCTACATTAACTGAAAATTTCCAATACGTACACCATTGATGTACGTTTTCCATTGTTTTTTGTAATTTCTTAGTTATAAGTTCAATAGACTGGTGCGAGCAAAAAATAAATATGTCGTCCGCAAAAATCAGACAATCAACTTCATTTTCAAGAGTTTAAAAAAAACCGATATGAAGATTGCCCATAAGACTGGCGAGAGGACACTACCCTGTGCCAATCCCTTGTTTATAGTTCTTATGTCAGAGAGTGTTTGCCTCCATCGCACTTGGAACGTACGGTGACTAAGGAATTGATGCAACCAAGCGCATATCTTACCGCAGATGCCCAATTCCAAACATTTATATATCAATCCGTCAATGTAAACCGAATCATAAGCTTTTGCGATGTCGAGACTGATACCAATGAAATATATTTTTTTCCCCTCTTTGCTTTTGTAATGCTGTAATGTAATGAGTATGTGGCTGATTCAGTTTTCTTAAGATAGAATAAAATAAACGAGGATTTCTTGCGCTATTACATAATTTATCCCAAAAATTTTGTTTTGGTTGTTTACTATAAAATTTGAATCTGCTTGTGAATTTTTCATGAAGAATCCAAAATTTAGTTGATATGTATCTTAATGCTTTCTTTCGATATATGATTTTAAGGTTGTAAAGTTTGTGACAGGTTTTATCCCTCCAGGGTGGGTATTGTTTATTATTTAAAGGTATTTTTCTAGTATTATTGGATATGATTTCTGAAATGTTTGATGAAACTGAGTCTAGGTTAAGATTTGTATCTTCAAAAATTTTTTCCGATTGAAGTAAAATAGATTGCCATTTAATTTCTGTGAGGAACCTTTGTTTGTTGTGTAAAACTTTGCAGGTGGAAATTATGGGGAAATGGTTGCTGTCAAATGATGATTCAGAAACAAAACAATCTGAGCTACAGAAGAGGGATTTGGAACAAAGGGTAAGATCCAGAAGTGATTGGTTACCTGCAGGAGTAATGTACGTCGGGTTCAAAGTATTTAAAATGACAAAATTTGAATCCATTAACCAATCGACAAAATTGTTGCTGAGTCTGGAAGAAGCGCTTGAGCCCCAAAAAGGGTGATGTAAATTCAAGTCACCAAATATGAACGCTGGTTCAGAAAGTGAATTTAAAAAGTTTCCGAGAATTTCAATGTCAAAACCTGTGGGAGCGTAAATGTTAACTATACAAAAGTTTAGAGAACTTGTAATGATTTAATGGTGAGGATTTCCACGTCCGAATTTTGAGGTACCTCGGAAGGGATTATGTATGCCGTCAAATGTTCGGGGATTCCAATTAAAAGGCCCCCTCCCAGTCTGTCTTCCCTGTGAGATCTAAAAAACCTTTTTCTATAGAAACGAAAATCTTCTTCAGCACGAAGAAAAGTTTCTTGAAAAATCTGAAATTGAGAAGGGGGGAATACCAAGCCATATTTTTTTGTTCCTAATACTACGGCAATTCCACTGAACAAACCGCATCCTAATAAATTAAACCAACAGAAAAAGAAAAAATATTTTGCAAACTCTGCAAGATGTCAACCAAACACCGGGGTGACACACACACACTGAAAAAACCCCAAGCCTTTAGGAAAGATAAAACTGAAGCAGCGCTTTGCAAAGAAGCGTAACAAATATAAACAAAAAAGCGGGAAAGGAACAAAAACCAGCAAAAAAAAAAAAAAGCGGATTTTTTTTTTATCCGAAGTCCCAGCAGGGCCACCAGCATCCCATTGCATAGGTAGGCTAGTAGAACCAGCGAAGTTCTTCGCAGCATTAAGTAAAGCTTTTTTCTTCCTGGATGGAGATTTAATTTTTTCACCTTTGTCAATCGCATGAATTAACTGTTGCACCATAGACTCGATCGTCTTTTGAAATATTTCGAATAGCGCATTAAAATGTTGCTCCATCTTTTTGTTGATGTTTTTGATGATGGCTTCCATTTTGTCGTTGAAAAATTTTTCAAAGTCTATGGATTCCGTCTTCGATCCGGTAACAGTTGCATAAGTTGTGTTAGATGATGCATTAAATATGCGTCGTGCTTCCCCCAAAGTGAGGTGGTTACGACATTTTAGATCCAAAATTTGTTGTTCTTTGGCGTACAAGGGACATACTTTAGATGTTTCAGTACGAGAACATTGACAATTAATGCATTTAACTGGGTTTTGACAATTTCCGACGTGTTCTGTACCACATAATTGGCAAATTTGGTCTTTCGGACATATCCTAGATGGGTGTAGGAAACTGTAACAATTTGAACACTGTCTAGGCCTATCGATAAAAGGTCGAATTTTCTGGATTGTAAGCAAAAGTTTAATTGTGTCTGGAAGGAAAGTACCCAGGAAGGAAAGTCTGAATTGACCCCATTGTTACGAGAATTGGGGAAATTTGCTGTCTTTAATTTTGTTTGACAAAACGTCTCATGTCTCTGATTTCAATATCATTAAACTTTCGCAGTTCGTCTGAAACTTCTTTGAGTGGAACGCATGTGGGCATATCAATGAGCAGAAATATAGAAGTTACTCCTTCCCAAATAACGTTAGAAGTAACCTTTGTCTCGATAATCTGATCTAAGCTAAAAAGTTGTTTTGAGCATCTCGGATCCTTTGTAGTGAAAATTAGTTTCCCTTGCCAGGTAAATCTCATATTCGTTATATTTGAATGCCTGTAAATATTTTGCTTAATAAAAGTTTGCATCAGAATGGGATTTGTGCCCGGTATTATAGAAGAAACATTCGCATTAAAAAATAACGTTAATTTCCTCGTAATGTTTCTGACTTAAATTTAGCACAAGGTCCTTGGCAGGTTTTTCATTCGAAAAATAAATATCAGTAATTTGAGACATCGTGTTGTAGGGGAAAGAATCAGAGTTTAGTTGAAAGGACACATCACTAGTCTTGCACTGATACAAATGTATGACTCAGCTTGCGATGAAAAAAATCACAAAATATAAAGGAACAATCTTACCTCGGACAAATTGAATTAAGCAGACTATAAATATGAGGAGAAGCAAAAAATAAGGCCTTCTCTAAACTTGAGAATAAGATGCAAAAATCAAATAATTGATATAACAGGAAGGATTAACCCTCCAGCTCAAACGTCCAACACAAATCCACCTCTTTGACTTCCATCTATAATGTAAATAAACACGTAATTTTCGAACCAATCACAATACAGTAAGCAACAAACCACATCGACGGAGAAAGAAAGAATATGATTGGACTAAAAAAGGTTGACATACAGACAGTCGATTTCTAGATTCTGTTTCGTTCGAAACCTCACTGCTGTCTGATATGGTATACTACTCTGCAAATTTCTTTTCTATAACATTGCGAAGATGTTTGATTCTTCATTAACTGGACGGTAGATTTAACTTTGAAAAGGCCCACATAAATAGTAAATCTTCTATAAAAGTAAGTTTTGTGTCAAGAATTTTCAAATATCTGACACCCCCATTAAGTCACCGTAGCTTTCTAAAGAATTTCAAGCAGCTGAATTTCGGTCCCCTTAAAAAGCAGTACGAAACTTATTTTGGAAAGAAATTCGTAAAGATATCTACCTTAACTTCCACAGGAGAAGGAAATCAGATCTTCGCCATACATGGAGGATATTTAAGGAAATCAATTTTGATACCTGGAAACTAAAATTTAGACGCCGGGGAGATTTCGATGATTTATTTCGTGATATAAATTTTGATACTCAGTTTAGTCCAATTTCATTTATAATCAAGTGATTAATTCAAACAATAAAATAATGTATAGTCAATTAATTTTAATTATGTAATGAAAATAAAAATGAAGCCCTTGAATGATAGATTGTATATATTCTTTAAAAAAATTAATGAATAAAACTTTCAAAAAATAAGACGTAGATCGTCAAAGAAACAATTGAATGTCGATTTTAAATCAAAATTAACTAACATTTTTAACATCTACTTTGATAAAATTTTATCTATTAAAATATTTATAGACGAGAAAAAAATATTTTTCACTAAAAATTTCAGCAAACTCCATTAATTTAGAACAAAATCTTTCGATGATAATAAATTAATATTTTTGATTATACTAATAATTATATGTATTATTTGAATACTTGTTTTATATTCAAATGACTCTTTAAAAAGAAACATCAAACATTTTCATTTATTAATTACCGATTGTTGCAATATTTGTCATGAAATAGCGTAGAAAATGAAGGTAAGCATATGAAAGTGTAATCTCAAAGATATTTTAAAACTCTACAAATAAATAAAAACTTCAAGATATTCTATTTTTCTAATAATTTTTAAAAACCAAGGTTTTGCTTCAGAAATATAAAAAGTGGAAATTACCCGAAAATTAGAGCAACCCATTCGGAATTACCCCAAAATTAGAACATTTAAATTTGTGACCTTTTTGAAACGGTTGATTTTTATTTACTAAGGAAACATAACAATATCTTTCAGATAATCGGGTAAAAAGTCATTTTAAAGTAAAATTAAAAGTATGGAAACTTTGCAAATAATCTTATAATTATTATTTTTTTAATATTAAGTCAATCCTTTTGCACCACAAAGTACAGCACAAGGCTGACTGAAGTAAGTAGAAACAACTACATACATAGATAAAATTATGTACATATATAAAATTATGTACATTTTTTCCAGTTGTTTTTATCCTTATTTTTATAAGGATAAAAACTACTGGAAAAAATAAACAACAAAGCTAATAATCTTAGTATTGGACTTAAGAATACTAGAAAACTATATAGACAGGGCCCTCTCTAATAAAAAACATTATTTTAAATTAAATCTTATATGGAAATTAAATAAGCCGGCTGGAGTGATCTTCCCAAAACTTCATCATTATGCTATAATAAGAGCGTTATCCCTTTCCCTATTCCCACATAAAATTGCGGATCTTGGATAAAAGCTTGTATCTTTATTATAACATACGTAAGGAACGGTTATGAAATATAAATCTTTGGCGCAAATTTAGAATTTTTTTGAATTTATCGTGTGCTTTTCGACAGTTTTTTTTAGAAGGATTACTCCATTGCATGCGGTTAATACAAACCGGAAATCAAATTTGTGTTTTAGATGAATTTTTCCCCGATCCACTGAAAACCGAATTTGACACAAAACTATAATTGTAGACACAAATTCATAGAGCAAATAGAGTATACTTGCTTGTGAAAATTATATTTTTAATATACGTTCGACTGACTGATTTGGTTAAGGATGTGATAGATATCTATAGTTAACATGTTAAATCTATATACCAAATATTATCCCTACAGCTCTATTCCTTTTATCATGTTCATTTATATTCTCACAGCTGGACAGGTAAACAATATCTGAATAAATTTCGAACAAAATTTGGTAGAAAAACAAATGGTGTAAATACCATGAACCATATTTCATTTGTCGAGCTCTAAGCGCTATGGAGTTATCGCGTTCCAGGACACAAACACACAAAAAAAAAAAAAAAAAAACAGAGAAACTTTATACTATATATATATATATATATATATATATATATATATATATATATGAGAAAATAAAAAAAAAGTTGAAAATATATAAAAACTTTCTTTCTTTTTTTTTTTTAATGTTGTGTATTTGTTTATTGCTAGTGTATAAAACCTTATGTCGTAGGATTTTGTTTATGTTTGTGATGTACAAAGAATTATATTTTAGGTGCTTTATATATAACCTTATTATCTAACTCTTTAAGCATTTTTACTTATCGTGTGCATCTGTACTCAAGTACCTCTACAGACGTCCTAAGAATGGATTTCGTTCAAAATTTTAATGAAATTTTCAGTTTTAGTATAAAATCCATTCACCAAATTTCGTACATGTAGCTCAAATCCTTTTACAGTTATCTTATTCTAAAAACATGTTTTCAAACTCGGGGAGATCTGAAACCTAGACTGTAATCAAAATCATGACTTTCAATTTACTTAAATTTTATTTAATAATTTTTTTTTAAGAAATAATTGTATGTTCTATCTACATGCACAAAATTTGGTGTATGGTTTTAAGTTTGGTTGGTTCTAAATTTGTAGATTTCTATCAAATTTTGAACGAAATCCATGCTCAGGAAATCTGTATGGCCATTTGAGTACAGGCGAACACGATAAGTACACAACGTACAGAAATAGATTATAAGATTTTGTAGAAAGCACCTAAAATACAGTTCCATATCATATTTTAAATAATATCTAAATGCTATAACTTAAATCAAAATAAACGAAATTTGGTAGGTAATTTTGTTACTAAAATTGCAATCCTGTTTTTCTGTTGTATTTGAAATTCGGGGTCCAATCGGTAGAAGAAACCTTTCCTAAAATACATACGAAGTTTGTATAACTATATTAAGAAGTACAATACTCTCATTTACGGGGCTCTGAAAAAAAAATTGAATACTCGTGATGTATACGACCTCTGTTAAGGTCCATTTTTGTGGTAGGAGGAGGGATGATAACATCATTATTAGAGAGTATACAAAAAAGTTTCAGCAAGACTGTTTCTGTTATCATTAAGTTTAGCTGCGATTTTTTAAGATTGCGACTTCAAAAATATTTTGATTAGTATGGATATTAGAGTGCAAATGGACAAAATTTCTCGAATTACAATAAAATATCTCCATTGTTATGATGTGGAAGTTTGAAGAAATCGTAATGCTTGAAAACCACTGATAAGACTTTATATTAATACTTTAAATTGACTTTCATGCAAATGAATTTTTTTGTCTCTTCAGAATAAAAATTCACTTTCCATTTGACAGTTTATGAAGATAAAATTTGCAAATTTTCTTAATTTTCTCATCTTTGGTATTGATAAATTTCAGTCAGTAAACCGGAAGACGTTGAAAAAGTTTGTTTACTAAGCAATAAAGTAATAAAAAATACAGTTCTTCCGTCATTTTCCCACCACCTTTATAAAGATAGAGCTAAGAAAATGAAAGAAGATGTGAGAGAATGTAACCAGCATGAGTATTCTAAAGAATTGTCACAAGCAGTGCTTAGAAAATTTAAAGAATATTCATACTTCTAATTCAAAAACTCATTGCATGACAATGTATTAAACTTGATTAGTTATTATTTTGTAAATTTTCTCCTAATTAAAATAAATAGCAATGAATATGTACGAAAATAAATGTATTTAGTATAGTCACTAAATGACTGAAAACAAATAAATTGATTGAAATAATAAAAAGTATTACTATAATATTAAAATCTAGAATTGACTGGAAATTAAATTTATTTCACTGAAAGGTACAGGTGAACACGATAATCCAAAAGATAAAAAGCTAGACGGATAGAATGTGATTTAGCATCTAAAATATAGAAGAACCATCAGGAAACTAACTATCTGTCTTTACGTTAACATCCATATAAATGCAATAAGTTAATTTTAAGTCGCAACAATTTAAATGTGGTAAGTCATTTTATTACTAAAACTGTAATCCTTTTTTTTTTTTACCTGTTATAGTTCGAACTCTGGTTTTAATCGTCTGAAGAAAATATCTCCAAAAATGCATATACGGGACTATGAAAATAAAAATCTGAGTTTTCGTGATGTTTATGACTTTTCGTGTTATGTTTGGTGTCAATGAAAGTTACTCAAGAAAACAAATTTATATAGGTCGAAAAAGTAATTAATTAAGTTAAGTAACATAGTGTTAGTATCATGGAATTTTTCCATTGCAGAAACAGATTTTTCAAAATTTTGGGCCCACTACTTTATTTACAATATATATGTACATATGATATTTTGCATTAACAGTTTTACTTACAATCTGCTTTTATCCTATGAGCCCTGACAGCCCGATATCGCCCCATTCAACAGGGCACTTTGAAGCCGTTAAATGAGTTTAAGGGGAGAAAGGTATTTACCGACGAGTGCTAATTTAAACTCATTTAACCGCCCCAAAGCGCCTGAAGCAGGCGCCTATCGAAGAGGTCGATATCGGGCTGTCAGGGCTTATTTGGTTAAATATCTCTTTGGAATCAGCATTCAAAAATTTTAACTTGTACATAATAAAAAACAATGAAATATGTTATTAGCTGACATTAAATTATTAGTATCAATTAGGTGGCATCAAATTATAGGTATCACCAAACACACATTTATATAATTAAAAGCATTCTTGATTCATGGTTTCAATAACTTATTTTAAATATTTATACAAAATCTTGTTCCAATTGCATTTTAAAGTGATTAACTCTTTCATAAATTTCTCTCATTCTTTATAGAAAAAATTTCAAACTCATTGTAAACAAGGTTTATACAAAAGACGAAAAAAAAAAGTATTTCTTTCTGGATATCTTGGCCTACTTCAAAAATGCCACATAAAAGAAGAAAGAAATGAATAAAACTATAATTTCAAGGATTTTAAATCCTAAAACTTGTTCCATATACAACTCTTAGCCTTAAAATTTTTTTTCCCTAGTATATTTTTGATACCATGCAGTTTCGACTGAACATGATCTGTTAAAGAGTTTAATTATGAATTTTAAAAATTACAGTAAAAATTTATTATTTACAATTTTATTATACACTGTTATGGCTAATGGACCATTAACATATTTACTGTGGCGCAGACTGTTGTTTTGAGGAATAAGATATGTGCTTTCTGAAAAATGAATAATTTTTACACTCAAATTTCTAAAACCATTCAAAAAAAGAATTCACAAAATTGTATGATAAATGTATACTTGCATACTTCTAAAAATTCTCATTAAAAATGGTATACAGTGCAAATAAAATTATTCTAATCATTATCACTAACACAGTTTTTGCTATACATGAAAATTGTTATTAATAATAATGTTCTATATTATTTAATGGGGTTTCTCATCCTGAGTCTTGAAAGAAATTATAAATTAATGAGCATATATATATATGTAGTCTCCTTCTCTGTGATTTTATTAAAATTTTATGTTATTACTATAAACATTTGTACAGGACAATTATTGATAAATGTGTTTATGAGAATATATTTTCTAAAATTAAGTCACATTTCTTAGAATGTGTGCAGAATTTTTATCTAAACATTTCACCTTTCTTATTCCATGCCATACCATTTAGATTAGTACAGTACATATAAATTTAATTACATTATACAGAAATAAACAAATATTAAAAGTAAAGAATCTTTTTAATAAAACAATATCATTTTTAATATTTGCTTATTTTTGTATAATGCTTTTGAAATGGCTACCCTAATTTGAAGAGGAGTAATGATTTTTGGTCAGTTTTCCTTGTATATTTCAAGTAACAAAACATATACTGATACAAATCTTTATTTAAAGTATTTTTTAGATTTTAAATTAAAAAAAAAACACGTGAAATAATCTTTAAAATACATTTTTTTATTGGTTCTTTTATAATATATAACTATCGTTTGATCTAAAGTAAACAATTTTTTTCATTTAATATGTTATATATTTACATATTATTAAAATTATTTTACTGTCAGAGACGGAGAAAGCACATCACTTCTAATCCATTTTTTAAAAAAATAATCTCTATTATAATAATAATAAAAATGAATGTATGTGTGTTGACTCTCTACAGGCCGCATCACTTGACATACAGTGTCAAATTTTGGACGTAATTGAAATTAAGTACAACCAATATCCTGACAAACCAGCCATGTTGGCAAAGACATCTAATAAAGTTGATAATTTTAAATTCTAAAATGATTTTTTTATTGGCTATATTTCTATACTAAACTTAGATGAATAAAATCACAGCTTTTGGCATTTATACTTTATTTAGATGTGCTTGATTTTACAGTGATCAAATTCTGATTGATATATAGAGTTCTAAAACATCATAAAATCCTATGATTTACAAATTTTTTCAGGAAATAAAATATTAAAAATTATTTTTATTAAGAACTAACATTTTCATTTCAAATCATAATATAACTATCAAATAAATAAAAGGTATTTAAAGTTACGGAAATCCTTTTCTTGTAATTGTTCTTCTAAATAATATCATGTTTCATATTTTATTTCATAGATACGTGTTAAGAATTAAATTTGCCTAGATTTAGAATTTTTGTGAGCCTATTAGTTGTAGTTTTTTTGTAGTCTATTAATTTGAGCTGTTGTTGACATGATAGCAAAACCCTGAAAGTTCATTTTTTTCTTCATACAAGCATAATGCATTTTTGCATAATATATGTCTTGTGTGTGTATGTATGTATACAAACATATTATTGAAACACACGTTTAAATTATTTAAAAAGTGACTGAAAATTGAAAACAATTATTTTTTGTTTTTGTAATATTTAAAGGTTATTGCCAAAAACAAAGACAACAATAATAGCAAAAAAAGATGTAGAAATAAGATAAAGAAAGTGAATACGACTTTTAAGTTGGCAAGTAATAAGCTTATAAGTAACAAGAAAATGTAATCATTTTAATAAAAAATGATTACATTTTCAATTCCTATTAGAGGATTATTTCAGATGCAAATGAATACCACATTAATCGAATTTTCATTTCCGATTACACCAAAAATTTGCAGTACATTTCAGCTTACATTAAATAAAGCTTCCCACATTGAAAAAGGTTCTTGAACATTCATGAAAATTAGTTCTCAATTTCAATTTCAATGCAGAATTGATTATTTCAACTGAATATAAAATACTTAAAAGGAACTTTCCTAAAAGTAAAAGATTAAGAGAAAGCCTGAAAATATCTAGACAATCACCTAAACCCAATTCCTTTATTAGAAGACAAAATAAATAAAATGGGACTTTTAATAATGCAAGAAACAAAATGAATACTTAACAATTTTTTCAACCCTTCAAGCACATAAAAAAGCACACACTTCAATATCTAGAATTCACATATTATCTTTTAATTTATATTACAGATTAAAATTCCATATACTTACTAGGAAGTTGGGTTCTCCATTCTCACATCAATGCAACACTGATAATTCGCATTTGATTGTTACTGAAACAAACAAGGATTTTTCCTAAAAGTTAACAGCTTAAGTGAAAGCCAGAAAATGTCTGGACAATCACCTAAACCCAACCATTGGGAATTTTATTAATTTAAAGTTTAAAATATTAATGGTGTACAGTCCAATTCCCATTATTTTTAATTACTTAAAGAAATGCAGTGAACATACAATGTTGAAAAT
>JAPMOR010088571.1:0-10075 GCA_026543865.1 Argiope aurantia | reverse complement strand
ATATTTAAGGCGCTTCTGGATTTTTTAATTTCTAATAGGAAGATTGGGAAGAGGGTTTTCATCTTGTAGTTTTTGAGTTGAGTTATCTGGCTTACTGAATAATTTCTATTTTCTAGTTCCTGGACTATTTCTCTTTTCTCTGTGTCTCCAGGGAGTCCTTTTATGATGATTTTTAAAGGCCTGTCCTCAAAATCTTCTGATATAATAATTTTTTTTTCTCTGTAAAATATTCAATAATCTTGCTTCTTTCGTCTTCATTAACGGAATATATAGCCTTACAAATCTATTTTCATGTTCCTTACAAATCTATTTTCGGTCTGGGGGTATTTTTTGTGGATTTCTTGTAAGATGATATTGTAGTTGCTTGTTAATTTAAGGTTGATAGGAGTAGGTCTATTGTTGTTTTTATCTTGGTTTTTAGGTTTTTGGTTCAAAATTTCAAACATATTTGAAGTGCCCATAACTTCGGAATTTTCTTCAGTTTTCCTAATTTTTGTTACTTTTCTAGGGTTCACGGGTTGGAATTTTTCAGAGTTGAGGTCTTTTTGCGTTTGGGTGTCTTGGAATATATTGTCAATGTCCATTTCTTTGTTCTCAGATTGAGCTAGATCAGTATCGAAATTGGGGTAGTTCGCATCGTTTTCTTGGGCCAGATTGACTCTCTCTTCCCAGTTGTCTAGTTTCATGGGTGAAAGTATTGGACTAGCTGTAGTAACTGTAGATGGCGTCAGCTGTCTTTGTTGGGTTGTTTTGGTTTGGATGTTAGTGCTAAATACATCTACTGAGCTGTCTTTGGAGCAATAATTGTTCTGAGAATTTGGCTGGTACTGATAATAGTGCTTGGCAATGTAGTTGTAGGAGCTGGTAGACCCCCTGGGAGAATCTTTGTTCCCAACCATGGGCGAGCGGAATCTTATAGATTGAATAGACGGCGTCTTTTCAGACATGACTGAACTGCATAACGTTCAGTACTCGAATGCGAGCATTCACCAAGAAGTGCGAGATCACATAATTATATACTAACTCATGTGCTAAAACTTAGTGGCAAATGATATTGAGGCAAATTAAATTTTGTATTGCGATAAATTACTGCCTTGGATTTGATCTACTAAAACATCCTACAACTTTTAATTTGGTTAGCTCCTTGATGGAATCTTTTTATCTGAAATTTCCCCTAATAACTTCTTTAACGTGTGCGATTAGAAAAGAGAGATACAAATCATTTTTGTGTTCAGAGATGATTGTTGCGGCCGATAGAGGGCGTCTAAAATTGAGTAACGGTGAGAGAAAGCAAATGTAAAAAGGAAGTATTCAATTGACATTCATTATTCTTTTTAAATCTCCTTTCTGGAATCATTTGGAATTCGAAGCGTGTCATGTTATATGAAGTACGGATGATGGAGTCGTACTGAAGAAGTCTGTTGTGTTCTTGACACAGATGCATTTCTTAGACTGAAATTTATCTTTTGCTGAAAATGATGAAAAACGAAATGAAATGAATGATAACTTTAAAATATACCTGAAATATTTTCCCTATAAATATCTCATGTTATATAAGATCAAGGATAATTTATTTCGCCCTCTTCTTGCCTTTTTCGCTCTTGTGCTTCGCTTTGGGCGGAGTTGCCTTGTCCGCGCCTCTTGTAAATAAATATACCACCCGGGATGGATTAAAGCGAACTTAATAATTCAAAGTTTACTTCTCTGTCTTCGAAACTGCCACCCGCTTTCAAAAAATATTAAATGTTTACATATATATATGTATGTATGTAAACATAATTTTTGAAGTAAACGAAGAAGCCACTTTGAATTTTTAACTTCGTTTAATTTGATCCCGGGAGGCATGCTTTATGTACAAGCAACTTTAAGTTAGATTTTAATATATATATATATATATATGTTTGCGTGTGTGTGTGTGTTACCATTAAAGTATGAAATCCGACATTTTATAGAATAACGTAAGTATAGACAAGTCAGTTAAAGTTTACAAAATTATTGAATTCTACGATTTAACTAGGTATTCCATAGAATAACGATTACTTGATCGTTAAGTAAAAAATACAGCACTCGAAAGTTCTTTGAACCTGTTCTAGCTGCTTTAGTCAGTTTTGAACACAGTCTTTATTTTTTTGATAATATTTTAATATAACTATTTCTACAACATCTTTTTTTGCCTTGATGTTTAACTAATGGTAGCAAAATGAGCAATATATCGTCTTCTTTTCCTTATTATTTATCGATTAATCATCCTCAATGGAGATAAAATGTATGTTTCGATTTTAGCTATTTATGATCAATTTATTTATAAAATAACTTTGAAATTGTCTATTTTTCATCTTAACGGTCTATCATTAGATATCATAGAACTCGGTAAAGTATGAAATTTTTCATTTATTGTATACTTTTACTGACATGTCTAATTATTTCATGAAATACCTAGTTATTCTATGAAATAACAGAATTATACACTTTAACGGTAACGTATATACAATGCGAGTGTGCTTCAGACAATGTTACTATTAATACTATTAATAATTAATATTATTATTACTATTAATTATAATAAGTCAATGTATATGTATGTAATGTATATATATGTATATGTATGTAAGCATTATTTTATGTGAAGCAGAAGGTAGTTTGAAGACAGTGAAGAGACTTGCTATTTCGCGACGTCGTTTTATTTCATTTTTAAGAAGCAGGCATATGTACAAGCGATGAACACACAGAATGACACAGAAAAGGAATGAGGAAAAAGCTCTTGGACATTTTATCCCTGGTCTTATATAACCTATGATTTTGATAGGGAAAACATTTCTTCATAGCGCTAATATATTACGAGATTTCGATAGGGATTTTCGTTACACACGTCTAGAAGGCAGGGGAAACACAGGGAGATTTTAAAAAAGAATTTGCCTCATCCGCGGTATTTTGCCTCTTCACGCGGAGTGTGGGAAAGTTATTTTAGCTGATTCTGCAATTTAACAAAGCTTCTCTTGAATTAATTAAGTAGAAACAGTGGCATTGGATCACGAAATAAGAGAATATTTCAGAATAAAGTTACTATGGCCTAAATTAAGATAAAATCTTGAAAATTAATTAAATTGAAATTAGAGTTAAAATATCATGACAATTTCCCCCCCCCCCCACTTCAAGACGCGGAAGTATGTCGGGGCCCTCGACATACAGCCTTACCTTACAGTGGTGGTCAAGTAAGAAACTAAAATTTAAAGGCATATTAAAAGTGATATCCAAGTTTCCCTTACCTTTACAATAATATAAAAATCATTTTGAACAAGATTATGTAGCGCACAAAAAGATAATGTGATATCTGTGAAAATATTGGATAAATATTCAACAACACCAAAAATAATATTAAAATATGCAATGTACAAATGATTTTCTGCAGAAACTCAGTCTATTGTCTCTCAATCTGTAAGATTGTCTCTATTTGATGAGGAATGTCTCTAAAGAATATTTGCATACAGTATCCTTTGAATAGTAGAAGGCTCATCAAAATGATCATATTGAATGTAAAATATTGGAATAACAAATTGAATTTATATAATAGTAATATATCAACACAGTTCTAATTTTGGTATATAACACTTGAATCTGAAAATAATAATATGAGATTCAAAATACTCTTATAATACAAATATTCAAAAACAAATGACATAAAAATGTATAATTGTAAAAGATAAACTTTAACCCACTAGTTAGCCAATTAGTGGTGAGTAGTAAAATCTTGTCCACCAATTTCTAGTAGTGGGTGAAACTTAATGACCCAAAATTAGGACATGAAGAAGGGGGACATAATTCATATTCTCTCTCTACTCTCATCCAGGAGTATTTATTTCCAAATGGAGAACAACATATCCAGGATCAAAATAGAAAGAGATAGAAATTAATTGTGAGGTTGACCCTATACTCACTTCTCAATAAGACTGAAGTATTTGAATGTATTTTGTGATGGCGCCTATCACATCATCATCATAAAGAAACGAAAAACTAACTCTTACAAGTGAAGACAACGGGCCAACCTAAGTTGGGGATTATGTTGAAGAAACATGGGAAATAAAAGGATTTTTTTTAATTTAAATTATTATTCATGACTTAATTTTAATTTTTCTGGTGGGTAATATGTTCTTAATTTTGATACATGGACAATATCAGTAGCTTTGTTTGTTAATGCATTTGGTTTAGTTATTTCATAATTTACATCTGAAATTTTAGTTACTATTTCATATGGACCTGAAAATACTGGAGATAATTTTCTACGATTGGGGTAATTAAATTCCTCATACATTACAATGTCACCAGGTTTGAATGGAGAATCTATAAATCTATCATCATATCTTCTTTTATTTTTATCATGATATTTTATTGTATTATCTTTAGCTAATTTTCTGGCCTCTTCTACTGGAGGATAGAATTGATTTTGAGTTAAGGGAGGAGGATAAGGTAAAGTGCCAAATAACAAATATGCAGGAGGAAATTTTGTAACTGAATGGGGTGTTAAATTATATTCATTGATTACTTGTTCAAAAAGTTTAGCCCAAGGAATTTTAGTAGGAGAAGAACTGACCTTACACTTTAATTTAGTTACTATTGATTGGTTAACTCTTTCACATTTCCCATTAGTTTGTGGATGATGTGAAGATGTTAACAGACGCTTGACACTGTAATTTCTGAGGAAATGTTTGAATTTAAATGAGGTAAAAGCACCATTTCTATCAGTTAATAATTTGAAAGGAACCTGAATTTTGAAAACTTGCTTTAATATATTAATATAAGTTTCAGAATTTTCATTTTTGGAAGGAAAGGCCCAAACATATTTAGTCACATGATCAATTACTATATGAAGAAATTTTTTAATTGAATTGTAATAGTTAAATTCACCAACAGTACCGACAGAAAGACAATCAAAAGGACGATCTGTGGGGGGCGCAGCCTGTAAAAGGTCAAATCTTTTTTGCTTTTTCTTTTTATTTAATTGTCAAATATCACAATGTTTAACAAAAAGTGCAATATCTTTAGTAATATGGGCCAATAATACTGAGGAGTAATTAAATTTATCATTTTTTGTGTGCCTGGATGCATGCCCAAATTGTTCACGAGCTGTTTGCAAAACGTTTCTTCTAAGAGAAAAAGGTACAACCATTCTAAATAAATTTTTCTTTTTAACTACAAGTACATCATTAATATTTTTATATTTAGTATCATCTAAATTGTCTAAATTTTGAAAGTGTTTTATCTCATCTAATTCCAATAAATGCACAGAATGTTGGAGATATTGAGCAGTAGGATGCCTTGATAACATATCAGCTTCAACATTAGCTGTTCCCTTTAAATTTTTATCTTCGTAATCAAACATGCTTAGTTTTAAAGACCAACGAAATAATCTTCCCCTTAAAGTTTTTACATTTTTAAGCCAAACAAGAGCAGCATGATCAGTATGAATTATGATTTTTTTCCCATGTAAATAATAATAAAATTTATCAAGGGCATCTACTATTGCTAAACATTCCAACTCAGTTATACAATAATTTTTTTCATAGGATCGTAAAGTTCTTGAATGATAAGATACAGGATGTAATTTACCTGAACAGTCAGGCTGTTTTAGAACAGCTCCTATGGCTACCTGAGATGCATCACAAAAAACATGAAGATGTAAATTAGGATTATACAGTTGTAATACTGGTTTAGTAATCAATTTAATTTTTAACATTTCAAAAGCTTTTTGACAGTCTTCTGTCCATTGCCATGGTGTATCTTTTTTAAGAAGATTATTTAAGGGTTCTCTTATTTTAGCATAAGAATCAATAAATTTATTATAAACATTTACAGAGCCAAGAAAACCTTGAAGTTGCTTGACATTTTTTGGAGGTTGTAATTTTTTAATACTTTCAATATTATGATTATCAGGAGAAATGCATCCTTCTTTGACTTCATACCCCAAGAAATTAATTTTATCTTGAGCAAACACACATTTAGAAAATTTTAATTTAATATTTTCTTTTTCACACATTTGAAAAATCTGTTTTAAATGATCATAGTGTTCCTCTAATGAATTAGAGAAAACTACTATGTCATCAAAATAGTGACATGCAAAATTTGAACATTTATGTTTATTTAAAATTCTACGAATAGTTCTATTAAATATTGCAGGTGCATTTTTAAAGCCAAAAGGTAGGACTTGAAATTCATATAAACCTTCAGTAGTTACAAATGCCAATTTATGTTTATCTTGTTCATGCAAGGGTATGTGCCAATATCCAGATGCAAGATCCAAAGTTGAAAAAACTTTAGCAGTACTTAATTTATCTAATAAGGTATCTATTCTAGGGAGAGGCTCTGCCTCAGATTTGCAAAGGGAATTAATTTTACGATAATCAATACAAAGACGACTTTTTCTATTTTCATCTCTTTTATATGCTAATGTTACAGGAGAGGAATAGTTAGTAGATTCTTTTATTAAACCTGCATCTAACAAATTTTTAATTTGCTTATTTATTTCAATTTCATCAGTAGCAGAGGTTCTATAAGTCCTTTGTGAAACTGGTAAATCAGATGTTAAATTTATTCTAGGGGGTTCCATTCTTATTTTACCAACATCATATTTATTTTTTGCAAACACATGAGAATATTCTGACACCAGAGATAACACAGGTTCAGATAGTTTATTTACAGTCAGAGGTGGGAAAATTTCCTCTGAGGTATTCACTACCTTGACCTTTTTATCACTAGTGTTATTATTTTCAACAATATGTAAAGACATATAATTATTATTGGTATGCAAATTGGTAATAATTTTTCCATTTTGAAATATCTTATTTTTGTCACAATCTATTATTAATTTATATAAACTACAATCTGGCAGTCCTAAAATGACATATGGTAAAGGATTGTCCATAATATATAATTTGATTTTCTTATTTATTTGGCCAATTTTTAAATATGTGTAACAAATTTGGGTTAATTGGAACGTTCCATGAGCTTGTTTGACTCTAATAGGTTTTACATTTTTTCTTGTCAAGTTAAGTTTTTTTACAATATCTGCAGATATAATTGAAAGAGTGGATCCTGTGCCAATAACAATATTTATATTACTATAAGGGTTATAAACATTGTCCAAGTTAGCTAGACTTGGTAAAGTTGAGATGTGTCCGGACACTAATAATTGTCAGTGTGCTGGGCCAGGGGCCTCATTAGTAGAATTTTGTCTTGTTCCAGGATTTTGAGAACAGCCAAGAGGAACTTCTGTGCACGGAGAAGTTAAATTGGCTGTTATTGGAACATTTGTCATAATGTGGGGTTGATGAAAAGGACATACTTGGGTCCAATGATAAGCACTTAGAATACCTTTTTAGGTACAAATTCTACATGGAGAAGGTGGTAATCTTTGTTGAAAATGCAAATTATGATTATAGTTATTGTAATTATTGGGACGTGGCCTTATTGAATTATGATAATTTTGTTTAAAATTATTGGGAGCTCGAGGAGTAAAAGAATTTTGAAATCTATAATTAAAATTAAGCCTAGGTGTAAAAGGTGCTGGTTGACTTATTCTGATTTTAGTTTCATTACACCTGCCTGGGTTTGGTTCTGAAGATTCTTCCATTTTTAATAGTTTAGTTGTTATTGTAAGCCATTCTTTAGGGGTATTAGGAGCTTTTATGCCAACTAATTGTTTTAGTTGAGTTGGCAATCCATCAGTAAGACCTTCTAAAATTAGTTGTGGATTAAGGCCTAACTGTCTGCCATAATTTAATTTTTGATGGAAATAATCACTTTGTGTCACGCATAATCCTGATGGATTAGTTAGAAATATCCAAAGTGTTTATGGGAAGAGGAAAAAGTCTAGAATTTTCCAATTAAAATATTAAATCATATTTGGTGGTTGCACATAAAGCGGAATTTTTTGTGTGGCGGTGAATTGGTTTTCGACATATAAAATATTGTATAGAAATTAAATTTTATATCATTAAAAAGGTAATATTTTGAGTTTTAATTTTTTGCAGAAACCTTTTTTGTGTGATAATAGTTTTGGAAGATCTGGTGTGTAATTACCACAGATAAGTCATGGACATTAACTATTTATTTTTTTGTCGATTAAATTAGGTTTTTCACTTATTTCTTGACTTCTTTCCTATTTTCTTTTCCCTGAGTAAATAGAGTTTTTAGCGAGCTTTATCCAAAGAATTTTTAATAATATTTTGCAGCTTCAGTGATTCACAATGCATTGAATTAAATGTTGCTGTAAAAACGTTAAATAAAGCAATTTAAAACGTATTAATATTTGTTAATGATTTGTTTACTTTGAAATTCTACAGTATGTAAAAAGAACGATTTCTGTACCACGTACTGTGTGTCCACCACGAGAACACTTCCAGACAAATGTTATGTTTGCGGATGGTGTTATAGAAACAGGTTTATGTAGGGAAGATCCATTTCGAATAGAGGGAATTGACAGAAGTCTGGAGGAGGGTATTTTTTTTTTCTTGGCGTCAATTTGAAGCGATAAAAAAAGCTATTGCTTATTCGTCCCTCCGCTTTAGTCGCAGTTGCACGTGTATTTATATTCTCTTATTTTACTTTTTATATATTTTATTAACATTTTCTTTGGTTAATATTAAATGCATTTCATTATTTAATATTTTTTCCTTGTCCCTTCAATTTTGACATATTTTAAAATACCTTTTCAACTTAAGAAAAAAGAGATTTTAAAATCATGAGCACATAAAATTTTGCATAAGGTTGCAGAATTTTGCTCCGAAAAAACTTCTGCAAAATCTTTGAAAATTCCTCTTTTACAAGTTATGAAAAGAGCTTCTCATGCGATTGGAGTGTAGGAATTTACTATTAGAAAAATTAAAAATGAAGTTTCGACACTGGACGAAACGGAAGTTACTATTAAAACATATTTAATAATGAACATTTTACTTTATATTAAAATACAAACAAAGATTTTTAAAAATTATGAAATAATTACGATTAATTATACTGTTGTTTTATGTTAAATTAGATTACCTTGCGTTTGCTCCTGAGAATTTAATATTAATTACTTACAAAAATTTAAAACAAATGAAATGAAGGAGATTAATTTTTTGTCATGCATGATTCTGCTTTAGATTTCTTAATTATTTTCTTCTTGTGCGATCGTTAGACATACAAATAATTATTCAGTTTTTCTATTTGAATTGCATTTTCTTTGTAAACATATGACAGGAATATCAGATATTTTCTCTATTCCGAATATTCAAATGATTTGTAAATCTTTCTTTTGAATTTGTTTTCAAATATTAAATGTAATAATACTAAATATCGCTAATTTGGCGCAAAACGTGCCAATGTAAGAAACTTGAATAAATTTCTACCTATGCGAAATGCTCTTCCTACAGTAACTTGTTTCTTTAGCTACCGCCGTAAATATAAACAATCGTCTGGAAGTGTTCTCGTGATGGACACACAGTACGTTAGCCTTATATATGTGTATATAGATAAATAAAGATAGATAGATAGAGAGAATTATTTTGTTTTTACAGAATTGTATCAATAAATGCTATTACCTTCAAAATTTTATAGTAACTATATATGAAATTTATTGTAAGTAACGTATTTTATTTATTTTACTCAATGAAATTTAATATTCTAATTTATAGATTTCAAAAATTATTATTATTTTTTTTACCAGAGTGTTATTAATCGCATTCCTACATGTTGAATACAATTCCTCATTTTGTTATTTTTCGCTACTTTCGTATCGTCTATACTTATTTGCTCCCCCGCTTTCTTGAGTTAGTAATTGTATTTATGTTATTTTGAGACATCGTTTGATTTATACATGCAATGTTGATAAGTTCTCATTCAAGAACTTATTGGTACTTCTGTAAAATGATCGCGCTATGCTATTCAGCCATTTCTCCATCATATGTCAATCTCACCTTATCAATTAACACACTTCACGTTGCTATGCTAATAACTACAAACTGTGCCGAAAGTTATAAGGTAAAAATGATCAGATCATGTTTGTAACCTACACACAGCAGCTGTTTCCGCACCTACTCTCTAA
>JAPMOR010088554.1:27892-40435 GCA_026543865.1 Argiope aurantia | reverse complement strand
GTTTTAATTATTGTCACGGATTTCTTTTTCAAACAGTTGTCTTAGATCGTTATAAATTTTTTATCAATAGAGATTCTTAAAGTACCAAACTAAAAGCGTTTATACAGTGCACGAAAAAATTATAAGGACACGCGAAAAATCGTCAAATCTAGAAGCGTTGTTTACAGAATCGTATGCAAATTTTTGCAGCAAAATAGAAGTAAAACTAAAATATTTTATGCGTAAAGTAATTAAAATTTTCAATTTTAAATCTGCTAAAATTTAAATTTTGAGTTTTAAACCTAAATGAAAACAGAAAAAAGTATAAGGACATTGCTTTTTCCCCAGTAATTATTTAAAAATTTCCATTTTTGAAAGCATAAAATGACAATTCCGAGTTAAAAGATTCATTTGCGAAAAGAATTTCCCACTCGGTGACTTTCAATGTGAATTTTTAAACGATGCCCAAAAGAACTCAACTTTCTGACTCTGAAAAAGGAAAAATTGTTGCTTTTCGAGAATGGGGATTAAGTGGATGGGAAATTTTAAAAAGAATCAAGAGATCTAAAACGGGGGTTTATAATTTTCTAAAAAAAAATCCTGGGATGTATGGTATGAAAAAGTGAACTGGGAGACCAGAAATTCTCACTCTTCGACAAAAAAGAATGATTGTAAGGAGAGCTTGCGAGAAAAGAGAAACCGCAAATGAAGTTAGACAAAATTTCAGTTCACCATGCTCAACAAGGACTGTTCAAAATGTTTTGAGTAACATCCTCAAGTTTCTTATTTGAAATTAGTGTCACGCCCCCCTCTTACAAATCATCATAAGAAAAGAAGAGTTTGCTTTGCCAAAAAATACATTTCTTTTGGTCATAAGTGGGCTGATGCAATTTTTTCGGACGGAAAAAAGTTCAATCTTGATGGACCTGATGGTTTTCGTTATTTTTGGTATAATCTGCGAAAGACGAAGGAAGTGTTTTCCAGGCGTCAATATGGTGGTGGCTCGGTTATGGTATGGGGCGCTTTTGCGGCAAATGGAACCACTCCAATTGTGTTTATCAACCGTAAAATGAATTCGGACAGGTATGTTGATATGTTAGGAGAAAGTTTGTTACCTGAAGCGCCACTAATTACTTCAGGGGACTATATTTTTCGGCAGGATAATGCTTCGATACACGTTTCTACGAGTGCAAAACTTTGGTTTGAAGCTAATTCTGTAAATTTATTTGATTGGCCGGCGAGAAGTCCCGATTTTAATCCAATCGAAAACTTAAGGGGACTTCTAGTCCGAGAAGTTTATAAAAACGGCACACAGTATCAATGTACACAAGATCTTGTCGTCGCTATCAAAGACGCTTGGGAAAAAATATCTGTGGATATTTTAAAAGATCTTTCAGGATCTATGACCTCTCGGCTTATTCAAGTGATTGACAAAAAAAGGTAGTTTTCTTGATTATTGAAAAATTTTTTAAGTATTTTACAACATGTCCTTATAATTTTTTCCATATTTCCTTTAATGTTAAATTTTGTAAAATCAATATTTTGAAGCTAAATTATGTTTTTTATGTGGTATAAGTGTTATCACAAAATTATGCAGCACAAGTAAGAAATATAAAAAGTTCATTTAGGCGAAATGGAAATAAATCATATTTTCATGCAATTACATGTTGTCCTTATACTTTTTTCGCGTACTGTAGATTAAATCTTTCATTATGTAATGCATTGTATAATGATACTTTTTAAAATTTTATATTAAAATAATAAAATTTTTAAATAATAAATTTTTATGTTAAAATAATAAAATAGCCGATTTTTAATGCATGTTTTTATTCCGAATCAGGTCATGCACATTACTTAAGTATTAATAATATTTGGTCAGTGTATAATAAATTACTGAAAAATCCCCTTTGATAAATTATTATGCACATTATTATCATGAGATGTTTGAAACTGATATTATTCTGAATTGAAATGAAAGTTTATTTTTGTCTCCAAAAGAACCGATAATCTGATACGTAATTTAGGTTTGAACTATAATTAATCGCTAGTTCAAAATTCTCCAGTAATATTAATGAAAGTGCTTCCAGGCTTCTGGGAAATTGTGGGAAGCTTTATTTTTAAAATGACTAGAGCCTAGTGCTCCCGCCAGTTTGATGGAATAATATATCGTTCGTTCCCTCCTATGCTCAAGACCAGCGCTCTGAGTGGAATTATGTGGTGGAAATTATATATGGTTGTAATTATGACGAATAATATGTGACAAAACACTTCACCACTCGCCTGGGAGTCATTAGTTGCGTAGCTGGCGGCTGACTGGGGCAGATTTTCATTTTATTGATGAATGCGATGCGCAACGAAAATAAAAATATTGTCAGTGACACGGCCGCAGGGCTACCATCGAATGCCTATTCGGATTCGTTCAGAGTTGAGCGCGAAGATCCATTAGAAAAATGAGAAAATCAAAGGGTATAAGAATAAAATGGCAGTTTATTAAGAAGGGTTACTATTTTATTAATTTTTAGTTTTCTTTCAGAAGCCTGAGGACTTTTCTTGTGTTATATCTGTTTATATTATAGAAAAGGAACTTACAAATCAAAGGCAAAATTCTCTAATATGCATGTAAATAAGATGGAAATAAATATCTGATTTGATTCAGATCACCCTGTTTCAAAATGCAAAATTCTTCTCATTAGATGGTATTGGAATTTTTAATAAGTGAAAAAGCTCCGATGGGCATCAGCATAATTTGAATAAAAAGTGATTTCACATGAAAAAATTAGTCATTGATTTCGCATAGGTGTTTTTATGAAAAGGAAAGCAAGATTAATAAGTGATAAGTTAGATGATTACTTTTTATATTACTTAATTGATTTTTAAAATCAATGTATGTTTAATCATTGAAATGGATTTAATTATTATTTGTTGATTTGCACGCAATATTTAACAAGGAAAATATAGTAGACGAACTCTTAGAAATAAAAAAAGATGTTAAATATATAAAATAATTTTCTTTTGAGGTGATATTAATGAACTAATTTAGAGTAGCAATAATTAAAGTAAAAGTTGAAAGTTTCGAAAGACAGGTCGCATTATTTTTCAACCGATTAAATGTTCTTAATATATTGATGACTTTTTCTGATTTTTATTCCTTTCAGAGGAACAATAAATTGTTTTAATATGGGTTAATCTATAAATCAAAAATTGCATTCTTTATCTCTGAAATATTCAAATTTCTATGCAGTGAAATAAAACGAAGAAAAATAGCCAGCAGTTCCCTGAAAAGGGGAAAGAAAAATTTCTAACTTTCTATTTTCGGGCTAGAAAAAAATCTTGCATATTCTCTCATAAATAGAACTTTATCAAAAAAAATGTGGAAAAATATTTTCTTTTCTTCAGGTCTTTCGAGGGAAAGAGGCTAGAACTTTTAAATTTTATTTACCGAAATGCTGGTGTAAAGGAATTGATTAGATCTTATACTTAATTAAAATACACGCAGCCTTGATAATGAAGGGAAATAAACTTTTTCCATTAAATGGAGATAAAAAGAAGATAAAAAGAAATATTATTTTGCAATATCTGTATTAGTAAATATCGTTCAACTAGCTTTGATTTAGTTATACAGATACGTATAAAATTGAGAATACGGAAATACGTTTATGTATTCTCTATATGATATGTCAAAATAGTACTTTTTCTTCAAATTCCGCTACAGTCTAACTAAGTTTTAAACAATATGTTCAAATTGTAAACATTCTCTTTTTATAAAAACGTTTTTTTAAAGAATAAAAGTGTCTAATTCCAAAATCCTGCAATATTCCTACCATGAATTTTGTTTTCTCCAATTCAAGATTCAAATAAATTAAAAAAATTCCTTGCTACAAAAAAGTCTCTTTTGCAATAGACTTATGCATGTTCTCTTCGTTCCCTTAGGGAGAGCGGGAGCTTACTCCATCCTTCTTATTCTGCAGACTCGGCGTTGCAATTCTATCGAGGGAGGGATAGCGCCTCCCTTCGGTAACGACAGTGCACTTTTTTTATTTTTTATTGAGCATTGCTTTCACACTTGGTGAAGACACAATTCTTCTCTTTCGAATTGGTCATTCTTTAAGCATTTAAGTCCCACATTAGTAGTCATTAATTTCTACAGGAATGAGATGGCTTCGTTGGAGCTTCTATTAAGAATGCAATAAACTTTTCTAATACTGCAGATAAAATATATCCTCGGATTTAATTTACTGATATTTGCAAGAAATTATATGGCAATAACTTTGAATTGCATTTATTTTTTATATAAGTTTGTGAAAATAGATATAAAATTATTGAATGTCAACTTTTTAATGTTTGAATTTTGAATGTTTTTTTTATTGTATTCTCTAAAATTACTAACTGTAAAATTATTGAACCGTCAAGCAAATATCTTTTATAATTTAAAATATTTTATTAACTTAAGAATAATAGGAATTTTGTTTTATTTTCTTACATTTTAATGAAATGCATTTCTATTACTGTATTTATATACACTGAAGAACAAATAATTTGAAGAAAAGGTCCATACCTGAGAGAATGTTTGCCTGACTTTTTCTTTCTTTTTTTTTGACAGAATGTTTAGCACAAAACAGAAACACATATAATGCTAACTAATATAACTAATTTGTAAGTTTTGATACCTTAATGCGACATCCGTAATAAGCATCATGTGTATACACTAAATAAGGAATTAAAAGAATAGTTAAACATAAATATGCGATTTGTACTCAAAAGATCGGTTTGAAAGTTGTTTACTCTCTATTTAATTATACAATTTTCAAGGTGTGTTCAAATGAAAAGGTACAAAACGAAACTGTGGATATGAATGAAGACTTTATTCAAAGTATACACCATAGACCTGAGCACAACAATCCCATTGATGAACGAGCCGAAGGAATCCTTGTTCCCCAAACTCCTGTGGTGGTGACGAGACCCAATTCTTCAAAGCGTTCTTGAGTTCACTGCCCGAGTTGAAGCACTTCAATTTCATATGTTTTTTCAGGAGCCCAAACGCATGAAAATCGCAGGACGATATGTCCGGCGTATAGGGCGGATGATCGAGTTGCTCTCAATTGAACTTGGCGAGTTCCGAGCGTGTGACGCTGGAGACGTGTGGACGCGCGGTATCATGGAGCAAAACCACACCTTCCTTGAGTAGTCCCAGTCGCATATTCCCATTCGCTACCCAATTTCATGTACGCAAGGAAATCGGGCAAAATCATTGGTTCTCTCCATCGGTGACGTCATGCTTAGATTTTCGGCACAACTTAGATTTGCAATATATGTCATATATCTTAGTTACACATACATTGTTATTTGACATCTATATTTTTCATTATAATTTTCAGTTTAATAATATTTTTATGTTACTTAAATAAGAAAGTATTTTACTGTGTCTCAAGTTGACAAATCTTAATATGAACGAAAGGAGTGTCTTTGAATCTTTATCCCACATCTTCTGCTAAACGCCTCGGCCGATTTCAACCAAACTTTGCAAAACTAATTCTTTATGACAAGGAAAATAAAATACCATTAATTTTTCAAAATACAATAGTATTTAATTAATTAGTAATTCACTGAAAACCTGTTATTTTTCAAAAGTAACTTCGGAGAGAATTATCTTACAAGAAATATTTTAATGTTAAAATGCAGAAATTTAAATTTTCAGTAACATTAAGTTCATTTCCGTCCAATTTCACAAAATTAAAACATTTTCGAGAATCGTAAAAAGTTTCTTAAATTTAACAATTTTAAAATATGTAAGTCAGACTCTGACCTATTCTGTCACATTTTTTTTAAATTTTCTATTTATCTTTGAGAATTTAATTGAATTAACGTTGTTAATAATTTCTAAAAAGCTGAAAGAAAGGATAAAAATGTTATATCATCTTCCAATTAACACAATTAAACAAAGCAGTCAGTTAAATGATACAAAATAAAAAAAAGGATTGTTTGCATTATAATTTATTCAAAATTACATGTTTCATTAAAAATATTATGCATAAATGTATTCCAAGTAGCAGCAGGTTATCAACTAATAATTTATAAGTCTAATTCCTAAAAAATAAATTGCTTATATAGTATTAAGTTATTTTAGTTTTTCCATTGGGATAAATAATACATTCATCTTTTTTTCTTTCTGTGTTGAAATTTGTGCTCTTACATCAAAGAAAATTAATAGGTAGCAAAAGTTAGTGTTTTAGTAGATTTAAGGCATATCCTATCATAATTTTTTCTGATATTTAGCAGATTTTTTATACTAGTTAAAACTAACAAACTCTTAAATCCTTAAATTTATATGTATCATTTATTTTAATGATGTGTTTATTGTACTACTGACTTACATTTTCTGCTCCATTTATCAATAATCCAATATCTTGGATTATTGCAGTGATTCCAATTTAATCTTCCACTGTACTATCTATCAGGCCTGCAAAATTCTTGAATTTCATAATTAAAAAAACATATTTTGGTCTATATTTGTATAGACTAAATAGTACTTCATTTTTAATGAAATATTTATCACCAACCTTTTTTCTTTGAAAAACGCCAAGTTTATTCATAGTGAACAAATACATATTTAACACTAGAAAATTCTCATTGACATTTTCATACATAAAATCGACATTACTGAATATGATACAAAATCAAACAAATGATGTACTGCAATAACTGTAACTTAATTAAATTTCATTTGATTTTATCAAAAATATAGCATTTATATTTACAATTGCAATTAGAGAAAACTATCACAAAGAAGAAAATGATGATATTTATACCTAGGATATAGATTTACTAGAATAATAACAATATACCAAAGAAAACAATGCTTACATTTTTATAACAAATTTAGGACAAGTTATATTGTAACTATTTAAAAAGACAATTTCTAGAAATTTTATAAGAAATATAACTCTCAGTTAATTTAATATTTTTGAAAGCTAAATTATTTACTATACTTTTAAGCATCAATATAAACAATGGTATAACATTGAAGTAGCATTGAATATACTGAAGCCCTTTAAATATATGACCACATGCTAGTCGTTTGTTGCCTCTTGTAATTCTAATGGCAATGGATGTAGTTTGCACCCTTATGGCTACTCCATCCCTTTTCTTTAGAGGAACATTAATATTAAGAGTTTTCAGTATTGCTTTCCACTATCGTTCAGATGATTTTTTTTTCTAAATACATTTCAGCTTTCTTATCCAATGGAGAAAAAAAGTTGCAGAAAATGAGTAGTAACTTCAGAGCACTCTTGTGGTATTAATATTATTTATTCTAATATCACAGGTTTTGAAATTCTCTATCATAGAACTTCTAGATAGATATCTACAATTCACGGGAAACCTTTATTTATAAATATCCTGTAATACCTATAAAAATTTAAAAAGAAAATAAGTACGATTTTTTTTTGAAAAATATATATTATTATTAATTTCTAAATGCTGAAATACATGCTTCCGGAATAACATGCTTCTGGAAAAGTTTCAAAGATTTTACTTTTTAATATACTTGCTAAGATACCCAAATTAGTCTAGTGGCATTATCTTGTACATTCGATGTACAAAACTAAATATTTTTCTGATTTGTTAACAGTTCATATTACGGAAAAAATTTCAAATTTTAAAAGTTGTCACTTAACAAATAACTGATTAAAAATAATACATGTAACAAGAGTTTCTAACCTTATTCAGAAGAACCATATTTCTAAACTATCTGTAAATATTTTCATCAATTTTTCATACAGTTCTTCCTTCTGGGAATTTTTATCATTGTATGAATGAATGTTATAATCTGAAGAAGGGCTTATTGTATCATAAAGTGACTCAGAAGTTGAAGGGGAATTCCTTCAAGTAATACGATGTTTCTATTAATTATTAGAATTTTACATCCATCCAATTGAAATGGTTGATAAAAATCAATTGATCCCTTCTCCAAGTGTCAAATAAGTTATTCGATGTTTTTATATTGCTTCAGCTGGAAGAAAGGTTTTACCACAAACATAAATAATAAAATAAAAACAGTATTAAGTGATCTTCTAAAGACATATGTAATCTACAAGTTAGAGAATATATAATAATAACATTATATTTACTGACAATAACATTTATTCAATATAGATAGTCTTTGAATCACATTATGTGTGCATCTTTTTTTCTAAATATATCAAATTTTCTCTAATATATCAAAATCTTTTTTCAGCCATCTAAATAATATTACTCATTATATCTCATAAAATAATTAAACATAACTCTCATGTTTATTCTATGCTAATTTTTAAATCATAGACAATTACTGAATCACTATGCACTTTATTGGTCTAGTTTATCCTTGAATTTCAAACTGTAAGATAAATGTTAATGGATACATATAAATCACAAATGTCTAAATTCAATATTAAACACAAATATGAAATATAAAAAATTTGGCTGCTTCTGCAGGTCCCATTTCGTCCGCGCATGCCCCAATCCCTCCCATAGTGCCATAGGCAAATATGTTAAGGGTTACTTTGTTACGACCTTTCGTAACTTTTCATTTGAACTCCCCTTGTACATAACTTTAAACATAAACATGTTACATAACTCTGTTTTAATAGAAATTCTATTATTCTTGTACAATATAATTGTTATACAAGAATCTCTCTCTCTCTCTCTCTCTCTGTATTTTAAGAGTATATGATATATTCCATTACGTTATTTCACAAAGGTATTCCAAAGCATTTTTGAAAAATAAAACTTTTGAATTGGTAACTAATGTTTAGATAAATAGTACCAGATGCGTTTTTTTTTTAATTTCTAGAATTAAAACTGATTTGTCGTTTCAAAAAAGAAAAAAAAACTTCAATCATTATTATGAATAAAAATTTTAAATCATACATTTACCAAATTATGTTTAGATGCAAGAATACTAAAATGAAATCTCCTTCAAAATTAATAGGCCTAATCTGCGCAACTTATCAATTGTAATTTCATATTCCTTGAAATGTTTTTATTTAGCAGCGTAGATATTTCCTGAAACATTGAAAATTACAGGAAATTGCGAAAACACTTTGCTTAGCATTGTTTACAAAGAGTTATTTAGACAATCTCGAAAATATAAAACCTTTTTAAATATAATAAACACGATACTAAAAATACAGGAATGAGAAAAGATTTTAAGAGTTAAATAAGAATAAATTGCTGTGCTGTTGGAATTTATTTCTTATGTCCAACTTCTTTTATTTCCTCCTTGTATACCGCTATTTGCTGTTTCTACGCTCTATTAATAACGAGGAAAAATGAACTTTTTCAGAAAATTAGATCACTTTAATTTCTGCCTTTAATATAATTTTATTGTGTTAATTGAAAAAGAAGTTTCAAATCCCCTTTATATCTTTCAGAAGTTTGTTTATTGTATATTGAAGTAAATAAATGCTTACATTACTGAGATACAGTATTCATTATGCTACTCTACAGTAGTTAGTGGCCCAGAAGTAGCATAGATGAAGCAGTTTACATTGCGTAACTATCGAAAACAACACACATCCAAAAACGGACCATGACGAATGCTTCTGTTTTCCTGACCTTTCACTTCAGATGACTCAGCTAGAATATTTCATGTTCTCCTATTGGAAAACATATAAAAGTATAAGAGGCTTAAGAAACTCAGGGATTCACCAGTCGGAGTATTAATCGCAGAGTAAGCTCTCTGGTTGTTTCTACTTAACATTATTATGTTTTTTATTTTAAGATTTATTGTTCGATTACGTTGTTAATGTCCACAAATTCAATTCTTTCTGCGCATTTTATGTATCATTTTGTCACTCGTTTTCTATATTAAAATATTGTAGAATAAATCTTCATATTTCATTTTCCGAGGTATTGGCCCACAGAATGATCTCCCATGGCAATATATTTCATTATTTTTTCGTATCATAAAACGAGCGTATTTTAAGCTTGGTTAATTTATAGAATTTATTCTTTGAAACGACTCATTTGAAGGTCTCATTCGCTTTACTTTCACTTTTTCTCACTTTTGTACTTAAATTCAATAAAGGTAACAAAAAATAACTTTAAAAAATATCGCCCTGAATATTAATTAGAATGCATTTTGCATTGCACAATTAAAATAAAAATATTTCCATTTTTAAAAAAAAATTAAATTACTTTGTTTTAAAAAATTATTCCATGTTAAAGTTCTCTGAATAAACATATTCAAATCATAAATATTGTTTATATATAAATGACATTCAAACTAGATTTTCAGAAAATAAATAATATTTAATTAAAATGATATTTTTACTTCATTATTAATTGTTATTAAAATAATATTCACCGGGTAATTTCGAAGAAAAATAGTTTTCATTCGAATTCAAGGTTTTTAGATAAAATTAGTATTAGTAAATTTATTTTAGTAAATTAGTAAATTTATTTTTTTTCAAATGAAAAATTCCCATTTTCCATTACACTTACGGTGATGCTTCGTTGATTCCTGTCATAACCAGTTTAACTGTGCTTAACTCATAATATGTAACTGCATTTTTAATTACTGTCCCGACATGATAGTTCCCTTGATAAAAAAAGCTGAAGTCCCTCGAAACATAATGGATGGCGTTTTTGACGTACATCACCTGCAGAAGAATTTTCATGTTTCTGCTGGCCTTCAGAATACCTGCTGGTAGAAATTCGATGATAAATGATGCTGAAAAAAATTCTACAATAACTGTGTTCTGATAATCCGTTTCATTAAAATATATATTTTCTACCATTTTTATCCAAAGTTTTTCTTTTTCATATTTAGAATTAAAATTTTAAAAATTGTATTATTTTGAATCATGCATTATTTACTATTTTAGTGATTATAATATTAAAATAAATGCATAAAATAATTTTTATAGCCTCCATCTCTAATTTTTTTTCCTTTTTATGTCTGACTAGAAATAAATTTTTTTAAAAATGTGATTTTAAAAATACGGACTATTTTAAATCACATTGCTTCATTTATTATATTAAAAAAGTATCATCGCACAAATGCATCTTTATGCGCTGTGAATCTGTTCTAAAATCTGTGAATACATACCACGGAAGAAAAAAGTAAGTTTTATACAATTTTTAGAAACGAATGGAAACAGTTTTCCCTGATACGACTTTTTGCATCAATTAGACGTTTTCAACTCTATTTTCAAATAATCTTTTAAAATTTTTATGATGGAACTTTTATTACTTTTTGCAAATCAAGCTTTTCATAGCGTAATGTTAACTTTTTGATGTATTACATACATCCACGGTTTCACATTTTTTTTTTTTTTTACTATCTCCAAAACTAGATTTTTCTTTGAATAACATTTTATGATGTTATTTTCATATTTACATTAATATAATATCTCTTTTCATATTTTGTATAAAGAATGCCAATTCCTTGAAAACAAATAGAATTGAATTCATTTCTTTTTGGAAATTGAGATCAGGTGCTTTAGATTTCTATTACTTATTTCACGAAGGCAGATAGGTGTCAGAAAGGCAGATAGGTAATCTTTCGAGTGAAGTGAAACTAATTGCCTTTTAAGCTGGCAAAGATTAAACCATTCAGCATTGAATGTGACAAATTCTGATATATTTCCGATTATTCTTATATTAAAAGCCCGCTTGACGCGGAAACTATTTTTCTTAATACAGAATTTATTTCACTCTATTAATAAAGGAACAGAACTTTTTACCATTTATAAATGAACAAATTCTTAAAATATATATAAAAAAACAAATATTAAATAATATATTATGTTAAAGATGGTAAATAAATTTTCTTCACATAAGTAAGAAATTCTTGTAAGAAAATGTTTTGAGAATCTTTTCATATTCAATAGAAGAAATATCTTTTAAACTTAATGTTTTATTCAATTTTAACACGAGTTGCCAATTTTTCGAGCAGATTTTTTTTTTAAATATTTGCTTAAAAGTTTTGCATATTTTAAATATAACTTTTTGTATTACTTTTGAGTTTGATAGAATTTATTTAACTTTTCTTTCTATATTTTGAGCATTAGTGAATCTTTCTATACTTTTGCTCATGCCAGAAAGTCATTAATAAAACAATGTAGCACAAGCATTTTAATGCAAAAATCCATTTTTTTTTCAAAATTAAATTTGAATCAAATAGTACATTTTTTCTAAAAATTTGTAATAGGGATTTAAAAAAAACTTTGTATTTTCAGATTATATTATTAAATTTATTCCGCTAATTAAGAGACAATGTACCAAACACTATTGTTTCAAAGTTAAAAAGAATTAATTGGTAAATTTTTTAAGTTTAAAAAATTCATTTTTGTAGTTTTTCTAAGTGCTTAGTATTTTTTTCAATCATTTGAAACAAAAATGAATACAGAATTGAAAATCCGATTCTACGCTATTTTTTTAAAAAAAATTTTCAGTTTAGACATGGAAATGCTAAAGTTACTCATTTTAAAAAATAAAAACTTTCAGAATTAAATCCATTGTTGTTCAAATTAAAATTCAGATGAAATAATTTCCTCGGTATCAATCATTTTCGGTCTGGTC
>JAPMOR010088554.1:0-27882 GCA_026543865.1 Argiope aurantia | reverse complement strand
ATTCAGATGAAATAATTTCCTCGGTATCAATCATTTTCGGTCTGGTCATATTATATCAGTATGATACAAAATATTATGTCGTTGTAGATTGCTGTGTCATTTTGTCTCGGTGAAACTAGACGCCATGAGTATGGGATTATTTTTAACAATATAGTTCCAACCTCATTCTTATATAATGGTGCGCATACTACTGAAGAATTTCCATTGACTCCAATGCTTAATAACTTCGACAACAATTCATCTTAGGAAAAAGAGGAATTCCCACTTAAACTCATATTCGTATCAATATCGGTTACTAGTCTTGGGTCAATTGCAAAATCCGAATACACAGTTTCATTCCGTCTTGAAAAGAATCGGTTACGCTTTGTTGGAGCAGTGGGTCCTCCTCCAAAAAATAATGGAGCACCACCGAAATATTTTTTATGTACTATCGCAATTTGGTGTCGACAATTTCGATCCAATCGTTTGTTTCGTGATTAATAAAGTTAATGAAACCTCCAAACCTTTTCCATTTCCGTTACGGCTATCAATTTTTTTGCTGAATCGATTTTTCATCAGGAAATTAATAATTTTGGGAGTTACAAAGTTTCGAAAAATGACACTCTCATAGTTAAATGAACCTACTAATCTTTCAACGATATTTCGAAAACTAATACACATGTCTCAGAAAATTTTGCAAATTAAAAAAAAAAATTATCATATTTTATAAAATAATAAAATGTGAGCATAAATAATATAAATTTAATATTTTTCGAAATAATATTAAATTTCTTTTCGGATCAGACAACAGGAACAGCTCAACATGAATTTGCTTTCCTTTAAAAAAAAATGAAAGTTTTTTTTTCTCTCACTAAGATGATATAAAATTTGATTTCAGGACAGATGGACTTTAGAAATGTTTAATTAATTTTTATTCTTTTACAGCAGTTATCTTTTGTAAGTAAATGGAATAGAGATCCAAGGAAATCCGTAACATTTGTTACCATTCAGTTAATTAATTAAAGCCAAAATAAAAAATTAGTTTGTACATTTTATTTACATATCGGATTAATGTTCAGCACTCATTCATAAATTTCTTTAAATGTGGAGGATATTTTCAAAATATTCGTAACATCATTCCCTCAGAGTTATAAAATAATGTATTCTTTGCAACTGCATTTATCGAGGAAAAAAAAACATAGTTCCGAACCTCTACTCAGATATATTGCATCATGAAAATGTATCTGACTCGCTTAGTTCAGGTTTATTTCGATTGTAACTGAAAGAATGTCCATCACTCTGTTACTCATACATAAGGATTGAAATATTGGAACAATAGTTCAATACCGGCGATTCGGTATTTTTTAGATCTTAATACCGGAGAACCAGTTTTAATACAAGTAGTAGAAAATTTAGAAAAAGGAAGAAAACGCAGGTGTTTTTTTTTTTTTGCTTTATTTGCCAGTTTTATTTAGGGAGTATAAATATCACAAAAAACAATTTGTAACTTATAAATTATAACAGTATATAAAGAATTACAAAAAAGTGTAAATATTACTATTCAGTCTGTGGCACTATTACAAATTTTTGAAATGTGATCTTAAAAAACATAATGCATCAATTGCACTGTCATTAAGCCTGGTACGTAATTTGTGCAAAAATGACCAGCTGTCGAAAACGCTCTTCCGGCATTTACGCTAGTTGGTGGTACTGTTAGCAATGCGGGATACATATTTTCTATTATTATATACTGTTAGCAATACGCGATATATATTTTTGTTTTATAAGTATCTCCCTTTAAATTCCTCATCTTCAAATAAATCAATTTCTCAGCGGATAGTTTTAGATATAGCTGATTTCTGTATTGTATTTTGGTTTGTTGCATTTTTTTTATTTATCTCTAATTCTAATTTTTGTTCAAGAGACAATTCCTTTTCACCGTCAACATTAGTGTCATCATAATCTTAGATAACTGAACCGAATTCTTCTGAATGTGGGTAAAATATTTTAAGAAAATTTATTATAAACTTGATCAGATTTGAATTGGTTAGTATCTTTTCTTCTATTTACTTTTTGAAATCATTATAATTATGAAAATACCGTAAGACATTTTCTATTTTGGTATGTCTTTCTTTTGTACAATTTTTCAATGTAATATATAATTCTTCAGATAGTGATGTGTGCTGTTCTTTCAGTGACTGTAACATGAAATTTATTGTTGCATTAGCTGTTAATAAATTAGAATCTCTCTGACAAAATGCATCAACAGCTAGTTTTATTGGAAGTAGAGCTGATACAGTTCTGGCTATTAAGTCGAATTCACTATCTGAAAAATTAATTTGCAGGTTTAAGTCGATTATTGCTCTTTGGATTGGATTTCTCAGTTTCAAAAAACGTTCCATTATTAGGAGTAAACTATTCCAACTTGTTTTAGAATCTAATATTAACATATATTCTGTATTATTTTCAGTTAATATATATTTTTGTAACATGGCCTTTTTGTAGGGGAACGTTTAAATATCTAAACAATTTTTCGAACTTTATAAATTATAGGAAGAAATTATTGATGGATTAATATATCATACTCATTAGCAATATCTCCTTCAACAATTACATTATAATTATCTTCATTTTCAATATCATTCTCACTATCTTCAAAGTCGAAATTCGAAGTTTCTATATCCACAGTATTTGGATTCTTCTGTTCTTTATTTTTTTGATATAATACATCTATTACTCCTAATAGAATTCCCTGAGCACAGCACAATTGCTGATTTGCACAAATCAACTTTCCAACTTTTTTCATAACTGTTGTTGCATCAGTCATTATAGATATAATATCTTCTTTCAGAGATAATCCATGTTTCATAAGTTAGATTTAAGCACACATTTTTCGGCTGGCATACTTCCCAAGACATTTTTTTTTCCCTATATACATTTTTTTTCTGAATGAATATTATTATTTAAATAGCTTTTATTTCTTACACTTATCCATTCATCTAATGTAAGTTCTTACACTTGTCCATTCATCAAATGTAAGAAGACTAAATTTTTCACCATTTACTTTTAATTGCATTAGTTCGTGATCCAAAGAATTGCAAACAACTTTACTGTAGTTTATAACAGTTCTTCTTATACTATTAATCGATGCAAGTAGATTTTTGAAATCTCTGGCGAATAGTGGTTTTCTTAATTCAGTAGAAGTGCAAAACACTCGAAATGGCAAACCATCTAATGCTGTCATTTTACTTATCATTTCATCCACATTATCTTTTTTAAAAAATCTAAAATCCCTGATGGCTTGGGCTTAGAAACTGTGCTTAAATTTGTATCTTCATCCCAATTAGGTTCTTTCCTCTTTAACAAATTTGTATCGTTTCGTTTTTAAATGTGTATGGAGTCCACTTATACTTTCTCCGTTCATTTTAATAACTCTTGAACACTTTTTTTTACATTGTGCCAGCATATTCTTTTCATCATATAAATAATGAAACCAAAATGACAAAATGAAGTATTATCAACTGTCCTTTTATTTTCGTTAAAGTTATTATATAATGTTATATAATAAATCTGAAAAATATTTTGAACCCTAAAGTATGATATTCAAATAGAATTTGAATAACAAACTCCCCAATTAAAAAAAATGAAATATTACGCACTTTCTTCACAATTGCAACCTTATATTTTCACAGATACGAATATCAGACTACTCGGAGTTGTAATAGGATCGTTTTGACCCGTCTCCTTGGATGATTCATATATACTATTTTATCACTTCTCTTGATAGTACGATGCAATTTTGTATTCACAGTCTAATTAATTTCCACCGTTAGGGAGATATAAAAACAAAAACGCATACTATTTCGCTATGTTGGCGATTCCTGAACATATAGTGGAGACAATTAAAAAAAATTCTAGTAAATACCAAAAAAACGGTATTGAAACTTGAGAATACCGGTATTACAAAATTATACAAATGGCTCAAAATACCGGTATTCGGTATCCCGGTATTGCAATCCCTACTCATACAGCAGTAGTTCTCTTTCAGATTCTTACATTGGTTTTCTTAAACCTGATGAAGCAGTTTTATTATTTAACATGTTAAAAAAAAAGACTTAAAAATATCATATAGTTCCTGGGGAATTTTCAATGAACTCAAGATTTTAAACTCCAGAATTTTTCAACATGCTATAAAATATGCTATTGAATTATCGTACTTGGAAGACAGACGCATATAATTCAAATTTTCTATTCTTTCTGAACCAGAATTGCCTGAAATGTAGAGATTCTCTGAAATATAGTGGTAAATTTATTTGGAGAACACAGCTCTTATCCTTCTTTATTTCGTATACTGACAAATAAAAAGAAATGCTAATTCCAGATATTGTTTCATGCATATAAATATTATCCTCCTGCAGTTCTGTGATCAGATAAGTGGAATTTCATCCCTCTGATTGATTTTCACATCCATAATATTTTCATCATTTAAAATTAAATTATTATATATTGCTGATAACAGATAAAAACAGATAAATCTTTAACTATTTAACATTTGCTTAGAACATGAAATTATTAATGTATTGTGTAACTCTAGGTGAAAATCATGCATGTGATATTTGTATTATAATAAATACTCCTCTGAATCGTAATAAATCTCAGATTAACAATCGTTTCAATCTGAATTCCCTTCTTTTATTGAGAATAGATAAAAAAGAACACGTCGGATAAAAATGCCCAGTGTTCTCGTCTCATCAACCAAATGCAAAAGTAAAAGAGGAGGGATTTTATTCGACATAAAAACTAAGCTGAATGTTATTTCTTTGGGCAGATAAACTGAAAAGTCCAAATGATGAATTTATTTTAAAAGTAATGTCAACGCTTCAATGTTTAAATAAAAAACAAAACAAAAAAAGATTTTTATTTTAAGCATCATACTCATATTAAGAATAAATCTGAAATGTGTTATTTATTTTCCAAAATTCTTGCGAATAAAAATGCGAGAAAGTCTTATTTCGCTTAATTCATAGTCCTCAATGGACTGACTCTTTCAGGGTAGAGTTTTCAGCAAACAAAATGGAAAAATTCCGAAATATTAGTTAATTAATTCGGTTAATCAGTTTGTATATTTCAACAAACCTGCTCCTTTACGCCACTTCCATCGACACCAATTTTGTAAAAATGCGACAATAAATAAAATAAAAACAATTCCATTTCTTTTTAAGACTCTACAAGAGAACCTGATCACAGTATTAAACACAATGAAGAATGAATATTAACTTGCACCATTTTTACAGAAACATAATATCATTCACAGCCTATTTAATAATTACCTTGCATGTTGGCAAACAGGCTTCGACGGATTTGCGTATCATTTATTTATGCAAGCGTTCCATCTTAAAACAAACCATCTCCTGTTTGACACTCTCACTTCGATATGATGCAGACAGCTCTCGATTTTTACACCCTGTTACTTATAATCACGCCTGAAAAGAAAAGTAGTACCATTCATTAGTTGATCATACATGATGTGAAATTAACTATGAAAATCAGAAGTGTTTTTTTTTAATATCCTTTATTGAATTCAACTGAGATGAGGTCTGTAAATACACATCTAATGCCGCTGTTTAGTGGTAAAATAGCTAATTTTCCAAAAGGCTATCAATTGTCTATTAAAATTAGAGTCAAAACATAGCGAGACCATTGATTAATTACTTACAATAATTCATCAAACTGTTTTCTTTAAAAATTTTAGAATGAATAAAGGAAACCATTCAAGGAAAAACATCTGATAAGACAGTAACACCATGAAATTATAAAAATTTCAGTCTAATCTATTTGCACATTGCGCATCATCTAAACTCATTTGAATAGTACCATTCGATTCTAATATAATATTTTTTTATAAATACGAGGGAACTGATAAAAGCTCCATCTTATGAATTAAGACTTTTTTTTTATTTTCTTCTACTGAAATTTTATAATGAAATTAAATTATGAAAATGAAAGATACCCTTGGAAGAGAATAAGAATCAGACGGCCAAAATGAATATTGAAAAAATAAATAAATAAAAGAGCAAGATAATTCAAATTAGATTAAAGATTCACTGCAATTCCCCTTCTGATTTGAAATGTACTTCCTATTATGAAAACTCTGTCTTCAAAGCTGGGCGAAGGGAAGATAAACATTCGCCACCAACTATAAAAGATATGCTTCATTACATTGACTTTAAATGAAATAAATTCTATTTTATATTCAAGAATTAAAGACAGCGTGCATTTAAAATGAAAGAATTCAAATCTATATTAAATAAAGATAATGAAATGCGACTCAAATAAAGCGTGATCTGCAAGCCGTGATTGCAATAACACACCTCATTAATATTCAAAGCACTTTAAAATTCCTTATTCTATTTTGAGCTCTCGTCTGAATGATCGCCAAGTAATCAAACCACAGAACTAAGAATAGGAATTCGAAATGAGATGGATGTTTTTCTTTTAATGGTTAACAGAAATGAGATCTTGATGGAGAATCATTATGCGGATGGAAATTTTCTTGTTTTTGACGATGTTTCTAGCATCACCAAAAAGCGTCCAAAGCATCACCTGGATAACACTAGGTTATAGGAAGGTTATATATTTTAATTGATTTAGTCCTTTAAAAACAGTACTGCGAATCGTCTTGGATTGATTTTAACAAAAGCTTTAGAAATATTTTAAATATATATATATATATATATATTATTAAACGAAAGTAAACTCCAACATTATATGATGATCATTTTCGATCATGAAATCATATGATACATTTTTATGATCTTGGGAATGGTTTTCCGTTTCATTTTAATCATTTTTGTGAAAACGATTTATTTTTTATTTCGGTTATCCTACGTATAAGGAATTTGTTTCTTCTCCATTTAAATACATATACGGAATTTTCTATAAATCTCCCGCTTCCTTGCTTAGAAGGTTAAAATTAAAAAAAAATCCATGAGAAATACAGTTGCAATTAAAGCACAATTTTTTTTTTCCTTTTTTAATTCCAGCTGCTAATGACACTCATCAAGGTTCCGCCCTCGCACTTTTAGTCTGACCCCAACAAAAAGTTTGCAGGATATTTTTTAAGATATTATCTCTTGTTCAAGCATATGAAATATTTCTTACATAACTCAGTGATAACGGATCAGTAAGAGTTTAAAAACTTCGGGTGTTAGAGGGGAATAGCATGTTTTTTTACCAATAGCTTGGTAGGGGATGAAAGCAGTTTCCAATTTCTTTTATATGATCTCTTTGAGATAATGTCTAGTTTACTTTAAAATATAGTCATATGAAAATGTTCTCCATACTCTGATATTTTAGACAATAATATATTATGCTAAGAAACCACAAAATTTCAGGGATATCAAATATCATTATTTACGCTCTATTCAAAGGAAATGCGTTCATTTTTCATTTTCGTTATTATATTTCATATAAAGACTAACTTAAGGCTCTGGAATTCAGCACTGATATTTCAAACTAAGCTGGTTGATAAATATATTCTTTTTTTTTTCACAGCACATACAATAATTCTCTACGCATTTGTATGTTTTGAAACATTTTTATTGCTTCATAATTAATACAACAAACTAAATGATTGAGACTTTTCCTTCAGCAATTGTTCAAATGAACTTTGATTAAAAATCTCTTTAAGAAATATTTTAATTAAGTTCGTGGTGAAATACTTTCGTTTTTGTCTCATTTTAAAATAAAGTTTAAGGGAAATATCTATACTCGATGCCACTGGTTGATATACAGTTTGTTAAAAAAAATGCTCTTGAACTCCGTGTTCATCAGTTCTGAACAACATCAGTGTTCTAATTCAATAGTATTGCTAACACAGTTAGCTCCTTAATATATTCAGAAGATCACATATTGCTTTCGAATGTCGTTAGTAATATTCGTAGACTCAATGCCTACGAATAAAGTGCTATTTATAAGTGCAGTACGCAAACAGATGGCTATTACAATTAACGATAACCGCAAGCCTGTTGGAAGGGTGACATTTTTTAATCTTTCATTAATCGATCTGATTAATTATGTCGCAGCATCTGCAGATAAAACATAATTCGCAATATAAAAATAAATTATTTGGAATTTTCCCATAATTTTATTATTTTTTCTTAGAATAAATTAAAAGCAGTAAAGATTAAATAATCATTCTGTTCATTAATGTGTTTAGATTCAATTTCCATTATTTAAAGAAATATATATATTTTTAAAAATCATTGTTGAAAACAATGGGTGCTTGTTGTTTATATTTAGTTAATGTCATTTGTAGGTAAAATAGCTTAGAACAAAATGTTAATTATAAATTCTACATATTGTGCGCAATTTAATTTTTCATTTATAGAGAAAAATAAAAATCCTCATAGTAGGATTTTCAAGTAATGAGATTAGAAAAAAAATAAAAAAAAGGGTGTTATTTGAAAATATGTCTGTAATGAATTATGTTTGGAGAATGCAGGCGCAATGAAATAAAATATTAATTTTATTCCATTGAGACACATTATATGCTATCTTAGAATTACAGCGTGAAATTGAGAACAAAAAACAAGTACTTTAAGACTACGCCTTATTAAGAAATTAATTAATGACTAATTATGAAACGATAATTGAATATTTCTTATTTTGAATTTCTTAATTTCTTCTTTTTTTTCTCTCTTACTATATTTCAATTTTTTATTTTTTACTTTTGAATTTAAAGACACAATTATGATTTTTTTATGATTTTCAACAAATGATTTGCATCTTGTTAGATTGGCAAACACTGAACAGACATGTTTAAAATATCATAAGAATTTTTGGAAGAACCTATTGAATTCTTTATTTCAGAAATTAGAATTTTGTTGATTAACTGCAAGGAGAGGTAATGCTATCAGTGAAAGATTCAGCAATAATATTATCTTCAATACCGCAATGTAAATGAAATAGAAACTTTCATTTAAACGTAAATTGAATGAAAACCATAAGCCATGTATGCCTCCTTAGGAGAGCTGAAAACATCTCGCAAGCGCCACCAACATTTAATTAAGTGACCTAACATATAAGTAATCTTTAATATAAAATTAGTATTTCAATATTTCATAAAATTTCACTTGCTTAAAACTGCATATGGCATTTTAATATATAATAAACAATTTTCGAATAAAGTTTAAAATCCAAATCAGGTAGTTGCAAATAGCGCGTTGTTCTAAAGAAATTAATTTGCAAATGGAATTATGTTTCGAGACGTTATCTGCTAACTGAATTTCTCTCTTGATATATTCCTTTGACCCTTAAAGAAACGTTTCCCAATAACCAAAAAAATTCCAAAGTGATAAATATGTCAACACCATTCAATTCTTTAACAATTAGAATGTCCGATTTTTTTTTTCATTTTTTTATGAAAATTTATATCACATATTATTCTGAATCATTTTACAAAAAAAACTAAAAATGTAATAAGCCTTAATATTCTAATACATAAATACAAGGGAAAAAATAGCGTGGAACTATAAAACTTAGCTTTAAAAGTCGAAATTAATTTTTGTGTTTTAAAATTATTAATATTAACAATTTTTAATATATTTAAATGAATTATTATGCATTTGAATTAATAAAAAACAGTTCTTATTAATTCCCAAAAAGTACTTTCATATTTATATATGCAACCTATTTAAAAGATAATTATCTTAATCGTCTAATAAGGGCAATCGAGTTGATTGGCACAGCTTTTACATTTTCGCGTTCCTCTTCACTTCTGAGAAGCGAAAAGAAAGGGAGATGGACAGAAATTTTCACTTCGGGTAGATGCCTTTCTTAACAGATGCCTAAACTCCTCTTCAATGGTTACCTCGATTGCTATTCATTTTGCCATCCCGATTTAACGGGCACATTGCCTGCAGATTCATCACAAATAAGAAGGTTCGTCATATTTTCATTCTCAGAGTTTATTTTAAGACATTCTCATTCAATATACGTTACACTTGTCAGAAATGTGTTCATTTTTCAGTCGGACCAGGTGATCAGGGGGACTTGAACCGAATTTGGAGAAAGAAAAGTGAAACTGAATCTCGGATTCCGAACGAATCTCATTTTCTGTATATAGCGTATAAAATATACGCTATATGGACAAGTGGGCAAAGGAACTCATTAATTGGACAGATAATCAGTGATTCCAAGTTATACGGAGTGATGAAACAAACATATTGTTATTCGGTAGTGGTGTAGAAAATAGGTAAGGCATAGAATGGGCGAAGAGCTACGTCCTGACTGCATTCGGGCAACTATGAAGAACTCATTTAGTGTTATAATTTGGGAATGCATGCAAGCAGACGGTATTGGTCTTCTTCATGTTATTTATGGGACATTAAACGCATGAAAATACATTGATACTATTCTAGAGCCAAAACTTACACTTTCCATCAGTGATATATTTCTAAACAAAGCGTCATTTATTTTTCAGCAGGATTCAGCTCCTTGCAACAAAGAAAAATATCGAAAGAATGGTTTAGTACAACGAGCATTGAATTGTTACCAAAGCCAGGAAATTGTCCTGAACTCAAAATTATTGAGAGCTTACGGCACCGTTTGAAAGCTCTCGTACATATGAAGCCTTCATCAAATAAAATAGGATTAATTGAGGCTGCAATTATTTCCAGGCATCATGCAAAAACGAAGGAAGAGCATAAACCTCTCATCAACTCAATGAAACCTCAGGATGATGCTGTGATTAAATATAAAGGCTACCCTACTAAGTACTGATAACTCATTGCTATCATCAGCATCTAATGCATCTCGATAATTATTTCCACTCAACTTTTTTGTATTACAAATATTTGAAGTTTGCTTTTTGTATTGAAATTGGCATTAAATTATCTTTAAAATGATATGTAACAGTTGGTATTTTGTGAAGCGTTACATTTTCTATAAGCATAAAAATTTTGCATATAAAATTTTGAATATATAAAAATTTTGCATCCACAATTTTGGCCACCACCGTAAATGTAAATCAAGGCAACATTTTCATAAATAAATAAGAATATTTTTAAAACCTTAGTCTATGAAGCTTAGTACTTTTAAATAAAAATCTGTAAATAAAACTTCCCTTTCCATTCAAGAAAAAATTATAGTTATTGAAAATATGCTGCAAAGCCGCAAATCATGAATAAAACTAAGCAGAACGCGTCTTCCTAATAAATCGCCTTCTTATTCGAATGACCTTTCATTTTTCTCTTATTATAATGAATCTTCTCCTGACATTTCTGAACGAATCTACATTTGCGTTTATTGCTGGAAACTCTGGCAATGACACGGGTGATATTTTTATTTTCAGAGCATGTCTCCTTTGCGGGCATTCATCAATAACACGAAGCTCTGCCGCCAGCTACAAAACTAATGATTCCCTGGCGGACGGTGAAGTGTTTTGCCACACATTATCTGTCATAATTACAACCATCGATAATTTCTACGCCGTAAGTTTGTTCAAAATGCTACGTCGGAGCACTTGAAGGCGTGAATAATATCTTTTGATTTCACGTTTGGGAAACACTCCCTTCTTTCATAAATATTATTTGAGAGTTTTAAGAGTCTGATCCTTCTATTTGAAATTTAAATTTGGGCAGGAAGATTTGTAGTTGCCGATAGAACTCTTTTCTCTTTATGCGCTTTGCAATGTGTTTTTGAACATACGCATAAATTTTTATAAGACAAGTGCTGTATACAGCGCAGCATGTAGTAGAAAACATACAAGGTTTCCATTCAACCGCTTACGTAGAATACTAGATTCAGATTTCAAACATTAGTAAAATATGTTTGAAAAATTCTCATTTTACTTTATAAAATTCAATATTTTTCAGTAGATTCTTCAGATCTTATTAGGATAACTGTCCACATATTCAAGAATATTTAAAAAGAGATTATGATATGTCGCATTTAATATTTTGAGCTTTAAAATATAGATTTAAAAAAATGATTATTTCACATAGATTCAATATTGCTTTATAAGGATATACTATATTTTAATTGAATGAAAAAAATTAATTTCTGCAATTAAAAGTAGTAAAAAATTTATTTCCTCGGCACTTTCTTACTTCTTGAAACCTTTACTTCCATTATAATGAAATAGATCGGTGCAGTTTTAATAATAATCATATATATATATTGTTACAAACCTGCAATTCGGCTTCCCAGCATAGTTTGTTCCATCAACAGAAAGAAAGTTTTACAGTCATCTGAATGGGATGGAGTCCAGGTGTGCGTCGGAGGTCCAAGAGCTTGAAGACAAACTTGGCGACGAATTTTGCTTTCAAGTACAATTGGTAGGGAGGTATATTTCGCTTTCCAGTACAACTTCTCCAGGTCTCCCATCTATGTTCCAAATATTCAACAAAATACAACACCAAGCTTCAAGTTCTTTGTTGGATGTTATTTTTCAATGACAACTGGTGACCAAATTTGTGAGCGGCAATCTAAATACTCTTGGTGCAGACATGTCCAGTATCTTGAATCTTTTTCACGAATGACAGCATTTCTTGTCATGTCATTTACCGCTTAAGACAGAAAAGAGTTAAATTATTCTTCCTTCAATACAATTAAATTGTTACAAAATAAAAGTTTTTCCTTCTTAGAAAGGGATTAGTCATTTAGGGAATTGTTCATAAAAAGCAATTTCATATTTTTGTTCAAAATCAGTTTAGATGGAAATTTCAAAGAGCAAGCTACTTTAAAATAAAAACAATTATCAACACATCAAAGTGTTTAGGTGAATTCGATGAAAATTAAAATTTATATTCCTTACTATATTTTTAAATATATTGATACATGTTATCTGATTATCACAAGATGAAATAATTTTAATGCGCAATTAAACTTAATGAAATATGTTAACATTATGACAATCTGTATATAAATATTTTAGTTAAAAATAAGCGAGTTTATAACATTTCATTAAATAATAAATTATTTAAGAAAAATAAAATAAATATAGGGGTTTCAAATGTTCGTAATTAATACATCCATACTGTTTTAACTAATACATTTCACTTGATTTGTTGAGTGATAAAAATTTTAATTTAATTACAAGAATTTATCGGTTTAAATATTCATATTTAATATTTTTCAAAATTTTAATTAATGCATTCCAAATGAGTTGTTGAATAATGAGATTTTAATTAAATTAGTCTAAGATCTACAATCAAATATTCAAAATTAATAACATAAATTGCTTAGCGATAAGGTTTATTTAAAAAATACGAGAAGAATTAAAATAAAGAAAACATAATTTTTAATTATTAATTTGACTTAGCAATAGACAAAACCTTTAAATTTATAATGTACCTAGATGATATATTAGATGACTTTCGAAAAAGTGTTCTTCTAAGTGCATTTGCAGTGTCATGTATAATGTTTTGTTTTATATATGAAAACATTTTATATTTGGTTTAATTTTTTTATTTATTTAATTAATTTTGTTGACAGTATTTTTGCAAAAAATAAATGGAATTTTCATTTTTCCTTTAGTTTGATTATTGTTTTGCTTAGGATTGAAAGAAGTAAAATTGAAGATATATTTTGAAACTTGTGTTTAACATATTGAACAAAAGTTTTTTGTTACTTTTCATGAAATAAAGTTAAGGCGTAAATAAAATAGTAACAAATTCATAAAAATGGCTTATATTTCTCTTTAATACTCAGTCTATTTTTATTGCAATGATATGAAATTAATCTCGTGAGCCTCCAATTTATACTTTTTGTTACGTGTCAATGAACTTCCTTTTTAAATTTTTCTTTTTATAATAATAATTTAAAATATAATTTTTAGATTCTTTTCAGCTCCAATATATCTACAATTTGGACATTTCTCTCATATTATCGAACCTGATTGTGACTCTCATTTGAATTCAATAACCATGAATTAAATCCCATTTAGAAGAATTAATGCGAAATGTCACGCAGGACATGTAAAAAGTTATTAATCTCAAAAGCTTATTTCCAAAGTAATTCATGAAGTACTCTCATAAGTAACAGAAAAGGAATTAACCTTCTAAATTCCACAAAATGCTCTCATTTGAAATAATATGCCGTTCAATTTTAAATGGCTTCAATTTGAAATTAATTTCGCTTACTGCATAATGCTTAATAACGCCGAAGTTAAACCTCTTAAGATTTCTGGTGTGGTCCTAGAAACTCTGCACAATCAGCATTATGTTCCATCCAAAGCAGAAATTTCAAACATTTTTTACATACATGCGCAAAGCGATGATATTGAGAATACATATTAGCAAGCATTAGAGTAGAAATGGATTAAGTGTTGTTAAATCCAGGTTCAGGGTCCTGAAACCTCTCATGGAATTGAAAAGAAAACGACGAAAATTATAACATTTATACTCATTTTGCTTCTTCTTTCATGCATACTGAACCAATGATAGCAGGCAGCGCCGAGTGTACAACGTAGGTTTTTCAATGACTTTTCAATTAGAAAATAACTCTAAATATCGTTTCCATTTATAATTTTACTTAATAGTTTAAAAGAATATTTCACTTATGTAGCTAAATAACTAAAATCATTCCGAGAAAAAGAACTCCGTAAAAAATGAACGAGATATTTCTCTGCAAATGTCCAGATAACACATGACATAACGCAACAGACTGAGACCCTGTTATACTCTAAACAACTACCGTTCTAGGAAAATCGACCAACTATTCCGCAAACAACAAGCAGGAAAATAATAATCATTACCAGGAGAAATTCGACACTCTTGCCATCACATTAACTTCACACTGCAATAATCGAAAAGTTCAAGACGAATTTCAAATACCTTATGCGAGGCTTTGGCAAAAGAATTGTGCTGTGATTATTAATCATATGGACAATATTTGTAAATGTTTTAGGGTAAAAATTATTTTTATTATATATGTTGCTCAGATGAATAGCCATATCTTTTGGTCTTCCGCAAATATCAACTTAAAACTTTGCTCTGAGTGCAATAAGAACTAAAACAATTTAAACAATCAATTTAATACTGATTTATCTGAAGGTTTTCATCAAGAAAAATATACAGGGTGTTTATTTAGTCCCGGACCCATTTTGATGCTTAATAAGTCATAAAATAATAAAGATAGATTAAAATTAATAACATAAATGGCTAAATAGGCTCAAGAAGTTTCATGACCCTTGTCAATGAACTTCCACGTGTGCCCCCTTCGTCGAACGGAGAATATCAAGTCGATAGTCAATTTCAAGCCAGGTAGCAGCAAGCATGTCGGCATCCACAGAGCCTATTGCGGTTGTAATTCTGACTTTTAGGTCATCAATGTTCGGCACTCTCCTCTTGAAAACGTTGTCTTTTACAAACCCCCAAAGGAAAAAGTCCAGCGGCGTTATGCCAGGTGATCTGAATGGCCAAGGAATTGGACCTCCTCGCCCAATCCATCTTCCTGGAAAATGGCCATTCAAAGAAGTCCGAACGATGGTACCCCAATGAGGTGGCGCACCATCTTGTTGCAAAAAGACATGTGGCTGAAGCTCTTCTAGTTGTGGAAATACGAAGTTTATGTCTAAGTATAAGACTGATGAGACCGTCTTTTCTGTAAAAAAGAAAGGCCCAATGACTCGGTCGTGCATTAGTCCGCACCACATATTAACCTTTGGGGAATCCCTTTGTGCCTCACGGTATTCATGGGGGTTTTCAGATCCCCATATGCGCACATTATGGCAATTAACAATGCCAGAAACATGAAAGGATGCTTCATCGGAGAACATTATGTGATTCAGAAAATCAGCATCATCTTCTATCCTCCTTAGCATATCTATTGCAAAGGCCATCCTCCTAGGCCTTTTGTTCGGTTCCAAAACTTGAACAATTTGAACTTTGTATGCATGCAGTCTTAATTTTTTCTTAATAACCTTGTAAACCGTCGAAATTGGCATATCCAATTCTGTTGCCGCTGATCTCACAGGTATTCTAGGATTGTGTAAAAATGTCTCTGACACGCTCAACATCAAAATCACTTGTGCAAGGACATCCGGAACGTTTCTTATCTGCGATACTTCCAATTTCTAGAAAATTCTTTTTCCACCGCAAGATGCTGTTTTTGGATGGAGGATCTTTTTGGTAAATTCTTCTGATATTTCTCTGTGCTTGCACTTCCGATTTCGTTTCTATGAACCACCATAAAATCTGTGCTTTCTCTTGTGGTGTATGCATTCTCCTTAATATCCGCTCGAATAAAACATCACATACAAAAATACTACATAGAACAAACACATCAAAAGTAAACATAACATTTCAATAGTTGCCATGAACAAAAGAGAGAAAAATGCAATTAATAAGCAGACGATATTTAGAAAAGTACAGATATTTAGACTGGAAAATGAAATTATCTGAAATTAAACACACGCACAGACAATATTTACAAAAGTAAAAATATTCAAACCTGAAAAGGAAAATATATGAGTTATTCCATCAATAAATGCCATAAGTTTGTTTATATCTTCATTATTTTATGAGTTATTAAACATCAAAATAGGTCCGAGACTAAATAAACACCCTGTATATAAAATTTCACACTTATGGTAGTTGACACGTAGTTTGGTTATGTTTAGCATATATTACTGCCTTGCAAAACTGTTCCATATAGTTCACCAATGCTTTTAGCCCCTTTAGCTGTTATAATGTTATATCCTGATTGAATTATTGTTTTATTTGGTTGTGTTTTATTACTAGCATGCATATGTGTAACAAATTTCTTTAGTACGCCCCATGCATTTTCCATTGATTTAAGATCAGACCTAAACCATTCTAGTAGTGAAACGCAATTGTCTTGAAACTAGTTCTATCCTAGTTGATACTAGTTTACATACAGTGTCAACATGGCATACAACTGAATCCCGATAAAAAAAAAAAATTCAAGGTAATCAACTAAATATGGCAAATTTTATGGCAGTACCTCGTAACTTCACTGACATATAAGGCTTTTATGGTAAATAATAAATTGTATTTCCGAGATCTAGAGAGCTGATCTCAGATATTTCTTTCTAATGCCCCTGGAAATTCAGCACTTCCTATTTTGATAAATAATTTCTCTAATTTACAGATAAAATTTTAGATTGAATGTTTATAATTGGTCTTTTTTTAAATTTAAGGTGTAAAAAAATTAGAATAGTTTATATATAATATTTTATGTATAATATATTCTAAGAATTATAATGTATTATTATTGAAATACAATAAGTAATAAGTACTTAGTGAAGTTGACGAATGGGCGTTAAAATAAACTCTGGGTAATAAGTTCTTATCATATTAAATATAGTATCTTCCATTGTGCTCGTTATTGTGACGAGAAGCCGAAACCAGTACATCCTTCCTCTGAACAGGCGGTGGTTTTACTAATTATTTCAAATAAATGAATGGTAGAAATACAATTGATGCCAAATGTTCCTAATAGTATATGAAATTATTTCTTGTGCATTTCAATTGAGTAAAAATATTGAAAACATATTGCACTGAAAATTCTAAATGGCGATTCTGAAGCTTCCATTAAAACGGATGTTTTTGGGCTTTTCAAATGTTCCTACTTCCTCCATCCTTCTAATCGCGAAGGATGTATTGTTGCACGGTTTGTAAATGAGATGCTGTTTTAACCCGGAGGAATAAAATGGATATTTCTTTTCAAGCGAACAAATAAATAAATAAATGCCCAATGGTAATATTTTCTAGTTTTAAAACAATTACTAAATTTTTCAGTTCCATTTTTTTAAAATGTTTTTATTTTATTTGCGAGAATAACTATAGACATGATTTATTAAACATAGAAAAAATATCCCACCATCGAAAAAATAAATAAAATAAGTACTATTTCATTTCAAATAATAATATTTTCTTAAACATAAATAATTTTTGTTATTATTATTTAAAGTTTATATTATTGATAGTAATGTATGTTTTCTTTTTATAAAGAAAGTTTAAAGGTAACTCGTATCTCCATCCATTGTCATTCTGGAAAGAATTTATGAATTTATCCTTTCTAAAAGTTTTAGACGCATTGTCTGAATACCGTATCATGAAAGGCAGAAAAAAAAGACGAGGCAGCATCCCTCTTATTCACACAAGTCTCACCTCTGAAAAAACATCCAAAAGCATATTTGTTAGAAACTACTTTCTTTGAACAAGAATAAAGGACCAGCTCTCCTTCTGAGTGAGTACTGCATGGATCTACTTTGGAAAACCTTCCTCAAGAGGAACTCTAATCCCCTCTCAGAACGCCATGGCAATGGGATTAAGTAAAGCACATTTTGGCTCTTGGCCCGTACTGAGCACGAGAGCTCATATCTTGCTTCATTATTTCCTCTATTCATATTATATCAAATGGAATCTTGTATCTTCTAGTTTCTGTTATAAAAAATATAAATTTTTAAGTCCTTTTCACATCATACCTTAATGCAGCTGAACATGAAAAAAGATTATAAAAATACCTCTTAAACAGAGTTATTCCATTTAATTGTATTTAAAATAATACGCAAATTGACAGATTTGATCTATACATTATATTTCAGCACAAATAAGCACACTTCCGAGAATATTAGAACGAATTGCAATAAACATTTTCCTCTTTGGAAATAAAATGCAAGTGACTGTAGAAGTATTAGGAGAAAAAAAAAGAAATATGCACGTAAGAATAATATAATCCTGATTTTTTAATATAATCCTGATACTTATTTATTCAAGATGTCAACTCTAATTCATTAGAAAAACGCACGAAGCTTCAATCTGGAAAAAATGTTGCAAATGGCATAATTATCTTTCTTTTTGTTTGAATCAACAAATGTTTTTTTTTTTTGAAGAGATGACGAAGTTTTATGCATTCACTCTTTCTTATTAGTCAGGAATACAAAATAGTTTTGATGTACTAACCTCAATAAACATTCAAATGTTTTAAAACTAAACTGACTGATTTATGAAGACTTAATATCATTATTTCAGGCTAGCCAACGAATACTTTTATAATGCTCTGCATATTGATATTTCAAGAGGCGACCAACGAAATGGTTTGTAACAATAATATACGTAGCTGCCTCATTCGATCATTTAATTCATAGAAGAGAGGAATAATTTTATTCAATTTGTAATTTTTCCAATAATATTTTGCTGCATATGATAATAAGTTTTGCATGAAATTGTAGATATCACAACTTTTATAAATATATTTATTAATTGAGACAAAAAGGATGAGATATAATTCTTTATTTAATTTGAAATTGTTTTTTTTAATTGGAGGTATATTCCTAGTTATTTTGCCTTAAAAATGCTATTAAATCTGGATTTGTAGGGACCCTCCATATAAACAAATGTTAAAAATCTCTCAGAATTCCAAGCATTTACGACAAAAATGGTTGGCAATGATCAAGGAGATTTTCATTTTTGGAAAGGCCATTGTTTTCCCGTTAATATGACCCAAGCTTGATAACCGGCATCGGATATACTGTAAGGGAAAAAAAGAACTCTTGGGTGAGTTTCTAGATGAGTGAACCAACTGCAAGAGGTGGAGAATCGTGTCCCCATAACTCCTTTACGACTGAAGTGAGAAAAATAAATCAGACAAAAGGAGTTAGGATCTCATTAGGACGAACAAATTGTGTATTAAAATTTTTTCATAGCTGCAATTGCTTAGAAATTACGTGTGAAAAGGAATTTACAACCGCTAACTTAACAGTTTTTAACATGATTTATAATGACAATCTTGATTAAAAGAAGAAAATGAACATTCTACTTGTACTTCCTTTTCATGTTTTGAAAAGGTTTCTATGAAAAAAAAAAAAAAAACAGCAGAAATATTTATTGGCAGTATTATGTAAAAATAGTAAACTGTAAAAGCATTCCAGTTACTTGTACTTTGAATACATTACAATTATTTATTTACTTAAGTTCGACAATACAAATCGTGTTAAATATTTATTACAGTAAATGCTGAACTATGTGATATAAATTGAGTTATGTCTAGCTGTCTTAACATGCACTTTTTTATTCTTTTTGTGCCTCATGTTTAAAAAGAATCTAAAATTATTAAAAGATGATAAGGAATCCATCTTTGCCTCCGTGCTTGTAGAAATGATTACTTTGATTTAATGTTTCTCTAAATGTGCTTGATTATATTATCTGTGTAATAATTAGGGAAAGAATGATTCAGTGGAGGAATGAAAATGCATATTTAACCCTAGAAATTTATTAGGAACTATGAAGAGAAATTGTAACCGAGTTTGAATTTCCAGTACAATTTTAATCTATAATTAAATATGTAAATATAATTAAATATACCAAATGCATAATTTTCTGCATTTATATTGTTTTAAATAATCCAAAAGAATTTTATTCATATTTAGATATATTATTTATGAAGAAGGAAACTTCAGTTTAAATCTGAGTTTCTTGAAATCGATATGGGTATTTAAAATCGATAACATCAAATCAACTTTCCGAATATAAACGCAGATTACCATTTTTCTACCAAATGCATTATTCAAATTTTGATAAAAATTTAAAAGATTATTAAAAGATTTAAAATATAAATTCCAAAAAATCATAAAAAATGTTCGTAAGTCGTAAAAAAAGTATATCTTCTCCTGTTATACTGGAGAAAAGGCATGTTAAAAAGCCGAAACTTCTAGAAGATGCGTCTATTGCAACACTATTTTTCATAGTAACTCAAATATTTTTGTTATTATATTCACAACCTTCACAAAGTATATATATATATATATATATAAGAATATATATATATATATATATATATATAAGAATATATATATATATATATTCTTTCGTAAAGTCTCTGACCCGAATGAAAGAAAATTACGCAGTAATGTTTTCACAAATGATACGAAGGCGGGGCTGATCGCTCAGCATTCGTGTTTCGATATTTCTACAGCAGATAAGCAAAATATCTTTCCTTGAAAAAAACCCTTCTCCCTTTACCTTTCATGTTCTGGCTAAATCGTTTGCTCCTTTCCTCTCCTCTGCTCAAAGACGACACCCCCCACCGCCTCGCTGCACTGAGCAGGGCTAGGGCGAGTACTAGTTTTCTGCGACGGCTACATCATTTATCTTGGGTGTAACAACCAACAAGAAAATTCAATTTCTTTTTTGTGCTATTTTCTTGAAACAAATTTTTGAATCTTCTCTCTAACTTCTCCGTCCCCTTCTACAATCTTTTTCATTTGACATTGATTTTCGTTGAGTACCGATTTATTTCCTCCCTTTCGAGTTCCACTTGCCTCTCTTCACTTCTTCTCCCAAATTTCACCAGTTTTTAAAGATAAAAATAAATGAAGATGGGCCTGGAACATATCGGTATTAGCCACGAGTTCCGCGCCACTGGTTATTGCGAGTTCTTGTTTTATTTATTTTCCAATATTTTCTGAAAGTAATCATAATAACAATAATATTAATAATATCGTATATTTTATGCGGAGAATGTTTTATGAAGGTATAAATGGAAGAAGAGCAAAATAAACAGAATCATCTCTTATCAAAAAACTTCTTATTTTGAAATATTTGTTTGAAAGTGGTTTAGGTTGACTAGCACATGTAATCATTTATGCTTGGTTTTATGTATCAAAGGATAACTTTAAAATGAAAGTTAAGAATTTAACTTCATCTCTTTTTATAAAGTACTTCTGTATTTGTTCCATTTCAATAATATCATGTAGATTAAATGAAATTGGGTTTTTAGGACTATTGACTTTCCTGTTAGTTGAAAAACATGTGTTTATTGATAGCTATTGGTGTAAAAATAAGTGATTAGTTTCTATAAATTAGGAAAAGGAAATTTTTGATAAACTTAAAAAACGGATCAAGTAAACAACTATGTTCTTCTTAATAACCTGATATCGATTCTCACGATTTTAATCGAACATCATTTTTAATTCCTTTCCAAAAATAATTAATGTTTTTTTTCTCTTGGACAGTATAAAATTTCCTAACAGGATAGAATAATTATAGAAAAAAATTAGTTCATTTTTATAATTTACCAGTTATTTTTACCAACTATGGTTTACAAGTAATCAAAACGGAAAACGAAAGTAATCTGCCCATTTCTTACTATTTAGTAAGCTACATAGTACTGAAATGGAAGAAAATAATTCATTTATATATTCAAGGGTTTAAAGATGAATACACTTTCATAAATTTTTTGATGAGGTAGAAGATATTTTCAGACTATCCTAAAAATTATTTCCTTAGAATGACAAAATATTCTCTATGTAGTTTCACTTAATAAAAACATTATTTCGAACCTCAAATTCGAAATGTCAAAGCATTTCGTTTGCATTTATAAGTCTTGAGTGCATCAGCAGAACGAATTTCTATCACTTTCTCGTTTTTGTAGCAACTTTTTACACATAACAGTTTGTTGAACTATGTATGAAAACCATTTAAAAGGGAAAATTCACTAATACATTGTGACCCTTGACGAGGAATGAGTTTGCTTAAATTGTTACAACAAAAATAAGACCATTTGTAATCGGAAACGACGAGAAAAATGATGGCCAAACCTGGTTCTGTCGAGGCAAAGTAAGCTTTAGTGAGGAATCTATGATTCTCGCAAGTTACTTCTACAAAGGGATGTTAAAAATAAGAACAGCGGGAAAAGTAATTAAAATCAATTCAAGCACCTTCAAGAGAAAGTTTTATGTTTGATATTTACAGAATAAATGCTACTACTTTATCCCAATAATAAATCACTTCATGAAGTCAAACCTACGTATCATACTTCGAAAAGCCCCACCACATTCTTTGGAAGAAAAAATTAAGACTATGTCAAATCTTTACTCATAATAAAAATTAACATGTCTGTGTTTTTGTGTTTCCTGTGACTATCAAAAATATCCATATAATTCATTCTAAATTTTAGTTTTATTTGAGGCAACATGATTTAATATATACAAGACATACATTCTATTCATAGGCCAACAGGTTATTTCTGAAAATTTAGTAATAGGTATACATATAATAAAAAAATAATCTAAATGAAGTAAATAATCATTTTTGTGTCGTTTGATTTAATAAATGTTCTGGTATATTAAGAAATTTTAAATTTTTTTAGAGATTCTATATCATGTAAGTCATATCAAATAAAACATTTTTGAGACACTCATATTTTTTTTAATAAAAACGCTCAGCTCTTAAAACTGATTAAGTTATGAAAATTTGTATATATCTATTCTATAATAACCGAGCTATTTTTCCTCTCTCCTACAACCGTCTTGAAGAAAATGCTCAAATGAGCGCCAGGAGTTTCAGAAGGCTTAGAATAATGAAATTGTTGACCGCCATAAAATACTGAAATAGTTGATTGTCCTAAAATAATGGTATTTAAAGCTATAAACTTGGCCATAGTTGATCACAGAAAAATGAAATGTGATTGCCAACTAAAGTGAATATGATTTACATTCTAGAAGTGCGCCATAAAACATCGTCTTCATAATTACATTAGAAGTAACATTTGTGGCAAAAGATTAGTACTTATAAAAAATTCAAACCACAAAGAGTGAATTAAAAAAAATATTCTTTTTTTTTTCTGAAAACAAATATTTAAATATAAATTTATTAATATTATTACTAATAAAATTATTGACAACTTATTCTTGATGGATCGCATGCTTCTGAAATGTTATAAAAATGAACTAATATTAGACTTCATTCAAAGAATCAGCAAACTTCATTATTTTTTGCATATTCATTTCATTGTTATAATCTATACGTATCATACAGAATGCATCCAAATATATAATCGTATTTTAAATGCTGAGTTTTTAAAATTATCTCTATAGATATAACCCAATATAACGAACATGACTTAGTGCGCATTAATATAACAAACATAGCTTGCATCTTGGCTCATATATGAGAGGCATTTAGGAATACTCTTTTTAAAAAATTCTTTCCCCATGGAGATGGCAGGTATGAAGTTCTAACTCCATTTGTTTGAACCAAACTGGCTGAAAGGTATTTGCAGCAATGTTTAATTAACTTTCAATGATCATCCAAATAATGAATTTTAGCGTAATAGGAATTCTTCTGCTAAAAAATAATGTCGAGAATCTATAGCAGCTTCTTTTAAATGTAGACCAAACGGAAATGACCAGAAAGTATTCTTTGAAATGGCACAGGGCCTAAATATGGTAATAAATTAAATAAGAATGATTTCAGAGACGACAGTTCTACATTCCGAGCTTCTAGATAAGTCTAATATGTATTTCGTGCTCGAAAATAAAAAGTCTTGAACGCTCGACTGAATACAATCCGCTGTCAGATCACTGCATCAGATTTAGTTTCAGCTTCATAATTTTTTAAAAAATTTAATATCATTTAAATTGAAAATAAGCTTGAAATAGTACGAAGAATTTAATCACAAAGCTTAAAGACTAAACTTGAGCCGGCATCCTGGCATAGGGGTAGCGCGTCTTCCCCGTGACCTCGGCATCTGGGGTTCGAAGCCTTGTTCAGGCATGGTTTCTCTTCGTCTGTATTCTATTTGTGAGAAATGTTAATGTCCCCCCCCCGCCTGTAAGTGAATGTGACACATTTAGTAGTTAAGTCGTACTCTTGGCCCTAGTTGGCGCCACTAAAAAGAACAAGAGACGCTCACTCGGCTTAAATTTCTGACTTCAGCTGTCTTGTAAAGTGCCATAAATTACAATAACTAAATTTTAGCTATACTTGGAATGATAATATTTCATACATTCTCTTCGCAGTTAAATAGTATTAAAAGGTTTAAAACTTAAAAATTCTTAAGAAGTTACAGAAATTTATTCATTTTATTTAGGATTATGCATTTTAAAAATCTTAATTCACTGTTCTGTATTTGAGAGGCTATTTCATTCAATGATTCTTATATTAAATCGGCGAAAGGGATGCGCCTGAACCATTAGTGAATATCATTGTATTCCGGGCACGAGTTGAGACCAAATCGCCTTTCATCGGAATAATTATTGCAGTAGCACACGGAGTCGGTAATCCTAAACGGATTCAAAGAAAGTTGTTTCGAGTTTTAAATATTAATAGCTATATTTATAGGTGCTATTTGAACGGATTCAACGTGCTAGTAGTGCTATGTTTGTAAAAAAAGTTTATAAAGAAAATAAAGAATAGCAAATGTATGCATGTTAAATATTGATAACATTAGCTGTTCTTTAATTTATTTGAAAATATTCTTGAAAACTCATTTTGTTTTGTTTATGAATTCAAAAAATATTTTAATGAAATTAAATAAAAAGTCATAGTGACATTTAGAACGATACATATATTATCATATATTTTTCCTCTGACATTCAAAAAACAAAACAAAAAAGGAATGGAATCACAAGCCTTTATATATGTGGAAGCGATGGGCGATTTAAAGTATGGAGAGAAGCTGGGAAAGCACTGGCACCTAAAAACACCATTAAGACAGTCAAGTTCGGAAAATATATTTTATTGCATGTGGACCATTTTATAAATTTTATTGCAACACTGAAAAGTATAATTATAAATTATGTACAAGAGAAATTTAAAAAAAAAAATTGTCGGGAACTAGTTATACTAGAATTAAATAACAATCACTGGATGGAAAATTTTTGAATTTTTAGGTGCTGTAAGACTTATTTTTGTGAAATAGCAAACTCTTATGTTACAATGGGAAAATATCAAAATTCCTTCTAATTTTTAAATAATAAGAATTAATTGAATCAAAAAATACACCTTAATAAAAGTTACAAGATATACAGTGAGCCACAAAATTCAGTATACACCTCTAAAACTTTTAGACTTCTTCCAATTACAAATTAAATATTGATTTAAAATAGATAAATTTTTTTATCCTAGATACTTTAACCTCTGCTTTACCATCCTATAATAACACAATTCTATAGTTAACTTTTTTATTACGAAAAAAGTTAAGCAATTCGAAGAAAAGATAGAAAGCCATGCCACAAAATTGAGTATACAGTTCTTATATTTGTAAATTTTGCCACCACTTTTTTTAGTTTCAAATTTTCTTTAAAGAGTTTCAGGAGTAGCTGCTGCTTATAACACGTGCTATTGCACTTCAACGCTTTTAAATAGTATTTTTTCCTCATTAAAAATCGTAAAATGAGCTCTCGTAGAGAAACTATACTGAATCTGAACGTTTATTGGTTGTAAAATGGTCGATAGAGGGCAAATCTCTTCGAGAAATCGCTTCGTTGATTGGTGTAACTCATGGTTGTGTCCAAAAAATACTACAGAAGTATAAAAAAACTGGATCTGTGGCCAATATTCCTGAAAGAGGACGTAAAGAAATACTGAGTACTACAGTGAAGAGGAAGATCATTCACTCAGCAAAGAAAGATCCGAGGGTGAGTGCCTCTAAACTAGCTTTATCGATGTCCTCTACAATCGGGAAAAAGATCTCAGATGAAACAATTCGACGTACCCTTCACCACTATGGGTTTCATGGCCGTACACCAATACGAAAGCCACTCATCAAGTATGTGAATAGACAAAAGAGAGTGATTTTCGCCAAAGAACATCGTTTAAAGCCTTTTTCTTTCTGGAACACTGTAATATTTTTTGATGAAAGTAAGTTTAATCTTTACGGAAGCGATGGGCGATTTAAAGTATGGAGAGAAGCTGGGAAAGCACTGGCACCTAAAAACACCATTAAGACAGTCAAGTTCGGAGGTGGATCTGTCCTCGTTTGGGGTTGTATGTCTGCTGGAGGAGTTGGAGAGCTTGCTTTTATTGATGGTATTATGGACAAATATGTATATTTGGGGATTTTAAATGATAACTTGAAAAAAAGTGCCAGTAAGTTGGGGCTTGGGTCAAGCTTCATATTCCAGCAGGACAACGACCCCAAGCATACAGCGAAGATTGTGCAGTTATACTTGCTGTACCATTGCAGGAAGCAATTACACACTCCAGCCCAGTCTCCAGACCTAAACATCATAGAAAATTTGTGGTCGCAATTAGGGAAAGCTGTACATGAGCACGAAATCACAAGCAAGGAAGTTCTCAAGAAGGTTCTGAGAGAAGAATGGGTTAAAATTTCTGTTGAAACCACTAAAACACTAGTAGAATCTATGCCCAGAAGATTACAAGTTGTAATTCAAGCAAACGTTTATGCAACAAAATATTCATTTGTGAGTTAAAAGGAAATTAATAAAGGTGCATTCTTATTTTTGTGGTGTTGTTTTTCCTCTCGTCTCAGAACTTTTATTTTTTTCGTAAAAAATAAATAAACGCAACAATTTTATTAGTATAGTACGGTAAAGCATAGACTAAAGTATATAAGGTAAAAATTTCAATTATCTTAAAGCAATATTTAATTTGTAATTGCAAAAAGTCTCTAAGTTTCTAAGGTGTATACTCAATTTTGTGGCCCACTGTATCTCCCACTAGCCAAAGATTGTTTATGCGAAATGCTGTTGCTCATTGTAAAGCGGGAAAAAAACAGACACGCATGGGCAGAAAACAGACTCTCAAATACATTCACAGAAAGAAAAAAAACACTTATACATGATAAGAGATAAAACGATAATTTATGCTTGGTTTGATACTATAGGGCAAAGGAGTAAAATCGTCTATCAGTTAAATAGAGTCCACATTAGCATAGTGTCAAGTGTCATAACATATTTTAAAATTTAATTATTGTTCTGTTTGTTACAATTTTTCAAAAGATTACTTGAAAGTCACAATAAGTGAATCAGGTTTTGCTTTCTGTACCATCATTATGATCATGAAATCAAAATATCAAAACAGAAATGAACATTTTGTAAATTATTTCGATGCATTTATTCAGTACAAATTTACAAACCTTTAAAATCATTTAAATACACACAAAAGTTTTATATCAAATATATTTTCACTC
>JAPMOR010088546.1:0-19853 GCA_026543865.1 Argiope aurantia | reverse complement strand
ACGCCCATCAATTACAAATACCAGGATCAACTGTGCATGATATAGTACATAAAAGGGCACGGTTTTATACATATAAACTTCAATAGTTGTATGAGTTAAAGCCTGATAAGTTTCGATGTCGAACATTTGCAAATAAATAAATAAGCATGAAAATGTCTTCAGATGAGGCAATGTTTCACATATCAGGTATTGTTAAATAACACAATATCCGAACACGGTAATTAGAAAGTGCTCGTGCCGTACTGCTGGAAGTAAAAGCCTCATGTCGACAGCCCACAAGTAAACTTGTGGTGTGGTTTAGTGCACGATTGTATTATTGAATCCTTTTTCTTTTCCGAAAAACCTGTCCGCTCTTACCTTGATATGCTTAAAATGTCCGCATTTTGCAAATGATTCCAGCAGGATGCAACTCCGCCACATTGGAATTCAGAAATAAGAAAGATTTTCGATGAAAAGTTCCCTGGGCGAATGGAAAGAAAGAGCAGACCCAATACCGTGGTCACCTAGATCTCCAGATATAACACCTGGCTAGAAATCTCGTATAGATTTGATGTATTGCATACGACTAATAGTGCCCACAATGAAATCATGCAATAAAACATTGCAAAAAAACCCAAACAAATTGCTGATATTTTCTTTATTGGACATAAAAAAAAGTGAATATCCTTCTTTGTTTATTTGTAACTAGCTGCTTTTGGCGACCAGCCAGTTCGCCAATCTTAATGTTCGTTAAAATTTTAATAATTGAATATTTTATGTAATTCCTACTTCAATAACTTCTTCATCAAAATATTTTAAAACTTCAAATTTTGATAATCATTTAATTCACTCATAATATTATAAAGGCCTTCAGTCATAACGTAATATGTATCTCTCTAAGTTTCTGTTAGCTCCTGCAGAATTTATGTTTTAAATTAAAGTGGAAAGCATGAATATACAATTAATATAATAATATTTTTAACTGAAACAAAGCATTTTTTATAATATGATTACTGAAAACAGAGTCACTGAGCGTTTAAACTTTATGGGCACTAAAGAATATATATCTTAATTTATGTGATATATCAAGAATTTGTCAATAAAATTTTCTTAGATTCATCATGAGCAGATCGATTAATTAATAATGTTTAATTTTAAATGCATCAAACATTAAGAAAATAAACAGAATCGTTTGAAATAATCGGCCGAAAAATGTTAACCCTAGCCTCTTTAGTGTAGGAAAAAACTGAAGCCTTACTCATTTGGCGGTGGAGAAAATGAAAATATTTTTTTGGCGGGATAGTTAGTTTTTAATTAATAATTAAAATTCTAATTAAAAATTCAAAAAAAGGACCCCAGGTGCACATTCCCGATCTCTAAGATATACATGTACCAAATTTGGTAGCTGTAAGTCAAACGGTCTGGCCTGTAGAGCGCCAACACACACACACTGAGCTTTATATAAGTATAGATTAATTTTTTGAAAAATGTACCATACTACTCTGTAGAGTAGAAAATCCATAAGAAGACTTCGAACATTCAAAACGCCTGCCTTCCATTTAAAATATTTTAGTCTTTGTTGGTTGTTGAAATTAAATAGTCAGAGAAATATATATAAGACATAGCAAAATCAATTTTTTGATGTGAGCTTATTTAAATTTTATAATACTTTCTTGCATACAAAATTAGATTATAACAATCTCGAATTTTTGTATTTGACATGCTCAATGATTGACATAAATATTGTTAGATTTAGCGATATCGAAAAGACTGCATAGAATAGCCCACGAATAAATAACAATTTATCTCTGACATTTCTTGGTAACTTATTGATATCAATAACATATTTGAATCACAGCTCGGAAAATATTTTTCAAGAGTCAATTAAGCGAGAAGGGGGAGATGAGTGATTACCATTTTTGGTACATAATCTTTAGAGATAATACATTCTGCACACTGTCAAATATTTTATGCGAGGTAATTTTGCAGAGTTCCGGCAGTAAGAATTTATTGACTAAAATTTAAAAAAAAACTATTAGGGAATTTATTTTCATGGATAAAGTTTTTAGTGATTATAATCATGAACAGTTTTCTCCCTCTCTCCCCCCCGAAAAGCTGAAATATTTTCTTCGGTTTTAGTTAAGAGAACTTTATTTCATACTACATGCCTTTGGTGAGCAGCTGATTCGCCAAGAGTAATGTGTTCTAAAATTTCCAACTAATTATTTATGTACCTTAGTGTTATTAGTGTCTTAATAGCTTCTTCTGTAAAATATTTTTAAGCTATAAATTTTGATAATCATATAACTCATATCATTGTAGAAGCTTTACGATATTTTGTTCTCTAATATCTCCAATAAATACCTATACTAAATACCTCTCTAATTTGCTGAAGGTTACTGTTAAGATTTAAATTTGAATTTAAAATGGAATAGATAAAACTTCAATAAAAACTAAAACTTTTTATTGCTGAAACAGAATATATTTTTAAAAAATATGATCACAGAAAATCGAATCCTTCGGCATTTAACCTTATGTGTACCACAGAATATTCTTTTTATAATTTGTGTAATATTTCAAAGAATTATTCAATAAAAATTTCTTTGATTCAGATTTCCCAAATTTTTCTAACTCTTTTTTAAGGTAAAATTCGGTTTTACCTTAAAAAAAGATTTAAATGGGGTAAATTATATTTTATTTCAATCAATAAAGGTAATTCTGAAAACAATTATGATTTATACAATCGTTTGATTCTATAAATCGAATTCAGTAAAATTATCTCGACAATTTAACGTTTCAGTCTTTCAATCGAACGTTTCAAACCTCACCGAATTATAAAGCTTTGAGTATCATTTTTTTAAGACCATCAAAAATTTCATTATTTTAGACACAAAGGCTTGGGGAAAGTCCTAGAATTGATTCGTGTACTTTCTTCAAGATGGTTGATGAAGTTGTGTCAAATCGCAAAAATGAAATGTTTTCACTTTTTTATAGAATAGAAGCATTCAAATTTTCATAACTCAATCAAATTTAATTGCAAAAAAGTAGAATTTGTTTCTTTAAAATATTTGTGTCTTAAGAATATTTTATTAAATATGATTGAGAGGACATTGGATCTGCATAAAAATATAAAATCACTGTTTCATCAGAAAAATTATTGTTCAAACTACATAAAATGTAATTATTTGTTTCATTTAGACCATTTTTTTTTATTATATACGCCAAATGATAAAGTTTTAGAAATAGTTGCAGGTTTCTGATGAGAGTGGTATCGTATTAAAGTATGTATACCTTAAACAAAGTTGAATTATTGAATTAATAATATACTATTTAAATGAACTACTGAATTAATAATATACTATATGCATTCACCGTGCTGGTGCAGGTAAGATTTTATTTCATTTGGTGCAAAATTAAGTGTTGGAAAAAATAATTAAAATATACTTAAAAAAATTATTAAAAATATAAAATTTATAGGTTAAAAACATTGGTATCATTGAAAATATCTTTTTTAAAAAAAACTTTAACTTGATGTAAAAATCATTTTTGTATGATAATATTTTTGACAGTTATTACGAAAAAACACCAAAATGTAGCTTACTTTTTTATTAATTAAAATTATTAAAAAATTTTAAAAAATATCACCGAGGTCATTAAAAAAACATATGCGAGTCAACTAACACTTAACGATGACCTGCATTTAGATATTTTGGTATTTTCACCTGACGTAGTATTAGTTATTTAACATCTCATTATAAAGAAATAAAATTATTAAAATTATTTAGGAAAAATGGGGAAATATTGCTTCTGCAACTTCTTTCGGAGCTCAGGATCGGAAAGGGGAGGAAGATATTGGGATTTATCAAGGTCTATATGTTTTTCTAGTTTGCATATCCAGTTTCAGCGTTAATTTGCTTTTTTTCTCAATATCATTAGTTTTTGTTAAATAGAATATAATATTAATTTTAGATTATAGACAGCAGAAAAATTTTCTATAATTCATCACTTTATAATATTAAAAATAATGTTATGCTTTATTAATTCCTTTAGAGCGCACTCTTGTGAATGATTGAAAGACTACAAAGAACCCTACCGGTGTTTCCTCTATTTGAAATGTATTTTCTACAACATTGAGCTCTACGTTATGTCCTCTACTGAATTCATTCCAAAATCGCGGCGCGCAAGATCGTGTATATTTTGTCGGCTTCGAGAACATGTGCTGTTGTTGATAACTCTTTCGGCGATTTAAATCAGCGTAAGACGTAATAAAAATTCGAATTTGTGTATCAGATTGCGTTTTGTTTAGCACTTTATCTCATCAGTTACTCCTGTGTGAGTATAAATTTATCAAAATATGTTTATTTTACTGATATTTTTAGTATCCGGCAATTGCACGGGCTACTGATAACAGTTTCTTTTTTTAGGTTGTTTCATTTGTTTACACTTCAGCTTCTGTTTGTTTTGATAAGAGGTGTCAAGACAATTTTTAGATCTCTGAAGTATTTTCAGATGTTACTTTTATATTGGTTTTTAGTTATGTTTATGGTGTTTATTTACTTTTAATTTCCGAAATTTTGACACTTCCTTCATTGACACATAAACCTCATAAAAATTGTACGAAAAAATTATCGAATTAAATTTTATTTGTTCTTTATTTAAAATCTAAAACGGAGCATGAAGCAATCGAAATATTTTTAAAGACTGCAACTAATTTCAAACCGCTGACGAACTATAATTAATTTCAAATATTTTTTTTCTTCCAAGGAACCTATATTTTGAATCTCGTATTTTATGCATAATCTGAAAAAATTATGAATGTGAAGTAAGCAGATTTTAAGACGAAGAATTTTCAAAATGAATATTAATATTCGATTCTTATGCTTGCATTTATTTATTTTACTAGCATTTATTAGCTTGATTTTTTTTTTTTTTGTCATTCAATATTTGATTTTTCATGTAAGCATAGTATTGAACGAATGATATCCCGAGTTTTATTCCTTTTGAATTAGTTCACATGAATTTGCACAAATCATTGTTTCATGTTGAAAATATGTGACTTTTTAAAATTAAATTTTTGTTGTTTTAAAGTGAAAAGTGAAAATATGTTTATAAATAATAAACTTAAATGGATATAATAAAGTTTAATTTTTCCAAATTTTACATTCAATAGTAAATTTGAAATGCTTGGTATTTTAATTGCATTTGTTTCAATTTGTGAAAAAATATTTATTATAATTACTAATTTCTCATTTTTTAATGATTTATATAATTAATGTAAGCAATATAATAAGAAATCTGATTTATTTATGAAAGATTTTTTTTAAGTGAAAACAATTACATCAATGATGAATTACTTTCATGCATAGTTTTTAAATTTAAGAATTAATTATGTAAGACTATATTTTGAAAATAGAAATCTATGCCTTATACTACAGCATATTATAATGTGTCACTGATTCTAGTTTTAAGAAAATCCTTAATGTGCAATATTCATTTAGTTATTTTGTTTTTTAATACAGTTTAGAATCTTTATATTTCATTTTAGAGTCTTAATGTTTCATTTACTTTACAGTTTACATGCTTGACTTGATTTGATAAGAGGTTTAATGTTGAAACTTAACACATTATTGTTAATTGATTGTTTGCTATACCAAATAATGAACATTTCTTCTATTAAAATTTGTAAAAGATTAACTTGGGTAAGAAATTTTACTAGTTCTTTCAATTTTAGCTGCTACTATTTTCCATTTCTAAGAATTTTGAACATTTCAGAAAATAATATGTAAATTTGTTTACATTTAATATTTGTTCCTGGGATTTAGTAATGTATTGAGTTCATATTAAAATAGATTTTAATTTTATTGGTTTATAAAAAAATGCATGGTTTGAAATATTTTTTAAATTTTGTTTTGTTAAACCTTTGAATATATGATAACATATGACCCCTTAATTTTTTTTTACTGCCAATTTTTTTTGTATGATGTCATCAATAATTATTTTGGTAATTTTAATAGTTTTTTTTTAAAAAAAAACTTGTATTGTTGGATTGAATAAAGGAAGGTCTTGTGAGAAATTTTCGTCAGTAATTATTTTATCTGTGTTGCTATTTAATTTCTATCTATAATTGTAGAAGTCTCGTTTGGAAGAATAAGGGTTTTAAATAAAAATAAATTTAGATAACATTTTTTGAGTGATTTTCATTAAACATGGTTGTGACTTTAAAATGTTGTTTAGATTCTTTAGTGATTTTTTTAATATTGATACTAGATTTAAATTCAAGACATTATATTCTAATACCTTTCATGCTTATATTATTATATAATTAATATTTCAAAATTAAATATCTATTCTAAAAATTCTAAAGTAAGTTTTGTTATATTGAAATAATTTCCCCTTATCTGATGATCACAAAATATTATGGATATAAATTTTTCCAAAATCCCCAAATTGCTATGGATATAGATTTTTCCAACATCCCCAAAATGCTATTTATATAGATTTTTCTAAAATCCCAAAAATGCTATGGATATAGATTTTCCAAAATCCCAAAAATACTATGGATATAGATTTTATATATACATTTTTAACATCTGTGGTTTTAAAATTTTAAAAAAAATTTATTTTGTGGTTTTTTAAAAAATATATTTTGCTCAAATAATTTTTTTTTGTGTGTGTAAATTATCAAAACTGAAATTGAGAATTGATGATTGTAATGTAGACTATAAAAATATAAAATATCCTTTTTTTTAAAAATAAATAAATAAATAAATATTTGTTTTAATGATACATATTTTTTTTCATTTGTATAACCTTGAAAATAGGAATCATCTATCCATTTTATAATTTGTTTTTTCTTAGTAATATTTTTACTTATGCAAAATATATGGTTTAACTTCTTCTGTTTTTAAGATTCAATAAATACTTGTATAATTATCACTTTTTATCTGAAGAGCATTTTGTACAATTGTCATGCTGTTCTAAAATAATACATTGTTTATTAATTTTTAAAAAAAAAATCTAACTTGGGGTTTACTTACAGAAAATTCGCATTCAACAATATAAATAACTAGTATCTCTTTGAGATATGGTGTCACTCTGTAGTCAAAAGTAATTTTAAAAAGTACCAATACTAAATATTTTATTAAAAAATTCTAAATATTTTATTAAAAATTACATTTTATAGATTTCCAAATTTCCATGTCAGTGTTTTGGGAATCAAATTTTATTTATGAAATCAATTATTATTCTTTTATAAAATAATTTTACAATATTTTTAATGCCTAAGCACTTTTTTGTACAATTTTTTTGTTATTTTATAGTCCAGTTAATCACAATCACTCTTCTCAATTTTTATATTTGGCGCAATTCATGATTTTATGAACTTTAGCTTTTTATTGCTCTAAGTCTCTGACATTTTTGATTTTACCATATTTCTTTTTCGTTTTTCATTAATTTATGCTTTTTTTTTGTTTTTTATATGCATGAATTCATAAGATAATGAAAAATAATTTTGTATCTTTTAAGAAAATTAGTCTTATTTAGTATTCTAAAAGAATAATAGTTAGATATTATTCTTTTAGGAAGCTCCATCATAATATAATAGCTGCTTACATTTGAGGGAGTTATTCTTTTGTGTTTGAAAAACAATATACCAAAATTTGCAACATTTTCTCAGAATAAATTTCTATTAATAATCTTTTTTAGAATTGCAAATACTATGAACTAAATTTTTTTTTCTTTTATATCTTGATCATTTCCATTATAGTGATGTTTGGCAATTATGAAGATATGATTTAAAACTTCTTATCTGAAGGTCTTAAATTGCAATTGCATATTTTTAGTGCCCGATAGTGATTTTTTTTTTTTTACTATGATAATTAGGGAAACTTATTTAATGCACTTTCATTAATATTAACTTGTAATACTAATGTCTTATTTTACCTTCCTATCCCTTTTAATATTCTTCTGCAAATTGCAAATTAAACCAGAAAGCAAAGAGAATTAAAAAAAAAAACACGGAGAAAATCAATAAGTTATTTTAGTATCTAATTTCAGTTTAAAAATTATTCAATTGCAAAATCTGTGTTTGGATGATTTTGCTTGTATAATAAATTCCAATAGACTAAGTCTAATTGATTAATGTGTACAGTATGAATAGATTTAAAACTTAATTACATAAAGCAGTGAAAGTGGCATTTTTCTGTTTAAATATTAAAAATTGGAATCTTGCATGCCATGCTTCCATATTATTATTATTTACCTTGTTCTGTGTAGAAAAATTCTGAAGTGAAAACAAAATTAATTGAATTAAACAAAAATTTATATATATTACTGATTTTTTTTTGCTCTTATCTGCATAGTTTATATATATTTTTTATAAATGATTTTGTGTACATGTGATAAATTTAATGAAATCTAATAGTAAAAATATATATTTTTTTACCATTAGATGACTTTTTACCTTTATGAATAAAAAAAAATTATGAAACAATTTTCAAATTTAGGGAAAAAATTCCTTTGTGAAATAAAATCTAAGAACTAAAATGAACCTATGCATTAATTTTTTTTGTGTCTGATTTTTTTAATAATATTATTTTTTAACAATATTTTAAATTAAACATATTTGCAAGATATTCAATGCAATATTCATCTATTTATTCTAATTTTAAAATGGCATTATGTATTAATAAAATGTCAATTTAACACCGATAATAGCATTTTTTTTTCTCATCTGACAGTATTGGATGTTTTTTTAATTGTAATTTTGTATTGTTATATAACATTTAGAACTGTTATTCTTTGTTTTATGAGTATAAAATATAACTTTGAGAAATTGTCTAAAATTGATATAAGGCTAATTTGAGATTGATGGATATTATTAGAGGAAATGGAAATGTAGCCAACAAATATAGGATAGCAACTCAGATATTGGTCTCCATATCTGATTGCATCTGGATTGCATATCTGATTGCATTGGTCTCCATATCTGTTAGAAATAACCTGATTTTTAATACAACAAATCAAAATAGTGTGTGAAAAATGCAATATTTAACAAAAAGCACTTGATAGAGACTGTTATTTTTAATATTATCTGTTCTACAATATTTTTAAAATCTTATACTGTTTCAAAATGCTAAAAAAATATTTTGATTTCTAACATTTTTTTTTGTCTAAATTACATTTTTTAAATTTTGGAATTCTTGAAGAAAATGTTTGTTTTCTTAGTGGTGAAAGGTTTTATAATCAGGGGGGACCCCTATTCAGGTGGTTAAAACAATCTCTAGCTGATAATGCACTCAGTAACATCCAAAATGTGTTAGTGTTTTGTGCTTTTTTTTGTAGTTGGATTTTATGCAGTTGAGTTTTTCCTTTAAAGACATGTGAATGAAAAAGTTCTCTACTTAAATGTTGTAGGATGCAGATTGATTTTGCTTGGTTTTTGAGTTGTGTAAAGTAGGTCATAATTAGGTCAATACTGTAATTAATTAGGTGTATACAATTAAATTAGATGTATAGAATTAAAGTAGTTCATATTGTAAATATAATAATACAGTATAATTATATTAATACAATTTACAATTTAATTGTATAAATTATATAGTATCAAAACATGTAGCTTTTATTTATTTATGTTTTGTGTGAACCCCCCCCCCCCAATCGTTCGTAATTACATAATTTATATTTAAGTATATCTTCCTATGAACATGCAGTTTATCGATTGCAATTCAAAGAAAGCCTTATTTACTGAAGATGTAATATATTTTACCATTTTTGCACTTTGCGGTTTCAGAAATATTTCTTATCTACACAGTAAGCATGTTTTAGCTAGATTGCTCGAATATTTTTATATTCGGGACGTAATATTTCTTGTAAACGCTTGTGCTAAAATTTGTTTCATCGTATCATAGCTTATTTAGCTTATTTCGTTTTTTTTTTTTCTTTCCAAACATGCGATAATTGATCCTAAACCAGGAAGTAAAAACATTAATGGTTGATTCATTAAAAGTTTTTCCTCTTATTTTTACAGGAATAACATTTTTGTTGTTTGTTGTGTAAACCGCAGTTTGAGTGTACTTAATATTCCGTGTCAGAGAAAAAGCTTTTGGAAATTGTAATTTCCGGTTATATTTATAACTAGTTACATTCAGCGACTATCTGGTTCACCTGGAATATGGTCGTGGTTTCGACTTCGTAGTACTTCTATTATAATGTTTCTTAATTTCAAATTAAGTAGCATTATTTTAGCGTTTCTAGAAGGTTTAAAATTATCTATTATTTTTAGTCACTTATTTTCTCATTTTTGTAAATATTTCACTGTTAATACTTTCATCATTAGTATCAGATAAATTTGTTTCTTTTTTTTATAATCGCTACAACCATTTTAATTTGCAAAGTTTGCATTACCCTTATGCATTATGTTTATTTTACTGCTAGTTTTTCCTTTAGTAAAAATATTTATTGACCAACGTTCACATGAATTCATTGTTATTGATGATGTTTACAAAAGCGAAATCGTACTAAAAAATGGTTGTGTTGTACTTTGTATTTTGGAGAATATCGTGAAAATGAAAATGATCTGTGATATTTATTTAAGTAACCAGTGGGTGTGGTCTCTCCAAAACTTTCTCCTATACTTTCTAATAAACCTTTCTTGTCAGGGAACGCTTTGCATGGCACTGGCGTACGTGAAATATTAATTTTTGGCTTGACTTTAGCATTTTTACTGAATCTATCATGCCATCTTGGGCAATTTATTGCTGGCCTGCGGTTAATATTATCCAAAAATCGAATTCGTATTTTAGACGCGTTTCTCCCAGCCGATTGAAACAAAAATTTAGCACTAAACTACACTTATAGACACAAAATTCCTGACCAAATTTGATATATTTAAATCACTGCGTTTTTGAATTATTGAGTTTACACGTTTTTGAAAGAACAGATGGTCAACCCTTCAATGGATTTGGTTCAAAATTTGATAGGCATCTTCAATATAAATTTTAAATGTATGTACCGAATTTTGAATGAATACCGCTCCCCCCCCCCGAGTTCGAAAACTACATTTTGAGAAAATGTCCGTCTGTCTGTGATAAAGGTAACTCAAAAACGCTTTTAACTATACTGATGAAATTTGGCATATGGTCTTTACACCAAGTTTTAAATTTCTATCAAATTTTGAGCAACAGCCATTCAGAGGAAGTTCGGCTGTTCGAATATAAGCTAACTCGATAACTATAAAACGAAATCAGCGCGATATAAAATTCGGTACGCATATTTAAAAGAATAATATAGACACCTGTCAAGTTTAGAGTCAGATCTATAGCATATAAATGCGATAACTCAAAAACGCATTAAGTATATGAAATCTGGTATGTGATTTTGTGATTCCAGTTGTAGTTCTGCGTCAAGTTTTGGTTTAAATCGGTTAAGGAATACGCGTCTGAAGTACGAATTCGATTTTCGGTTGCTATAAACCGCCAAACCAGGGATTAATCGCCGAAAATCTCGCCAAGGATGACATGATATATTCATTAAAAATACTAAATTCCCGTCAAAGATTAATATTGCGAAATTAGGATTGCCAACGCCATTGCCAACAAGGCGTTCTCTTCTCCCAAGGTTTATAATTTTTTTGGAGGAATGGTGGATGACAAATTATTACAGAATATAGGAGAAGGTGTTTTTTTTTTGAGTGGGGGGAGATCACTCCCACTGATTATTTCTTATGCATTATTACATTATATGAGCTTACCCATGTAGTTACGCATGTTAGCTAGATTAAAATAGCATATAAGTGCTTTTTTATGAGTATCTTAGCATGTTAGCATATTCATAAAAAATTAAAAAATTTTCACGCACAATTATTTACACATTGAGTTTATTTTCTAGTAAATTCAGTATCTTTGTGATCTACGTTTATATATTCTGAAAAAAAAATTAAATAAAAGGAAAAATTTCTTACGGCATTATCAAATAGTCGTTACTCGTAATAGAGGAGAATTTGTGTGCGTGTGTCGGCGCTTTACAGGCCTGACTATTTATTTCACTTAGAGGTAGCAAATTTTTCACATATATACTGTGGATCGTGAAAATGTGCAATTCGAAGCGATATATTTTTTAAAAATATTTATTAACTAAATGGCTTTTACGCGGTATCTTCCAAAAATGTAATTGTACAAAAATAATTCTCACTCCATTTTAAAATTCTAATAAATAAATAACTAAATAAAATTATCAAATTAGCTGCCGTGTATTTTCCTTCCCTGAATTGATTTTTTTTAACAATAAATCTCGTTGTTGCAATGAGATCCAAACCTTTTTCATTGTTTCATTAAATATTGAATCATGTGATTTTTTTAAATGTATAATCGAAAGTTAAGAAAAGATTCCATTTATTATTTTCGGAGTTCACTGAGACAGAAGGGCAAGAAGTTACCGTATCGAGAAAGGCAGCACGCAGTTATAAGATTAAATATTTATTATTTTCGGAGTTCAATCAGGCAGAGGGAAAAGAAGCTACTATACGGAGAAAGGCAGCACCCAGTTATAAGATCAAATATCTGGGCAGTTATATTTTTAGTGACACTATGATGACAATGGATCGACTGCATTAGAAAGGTTCATTATGCAATAAACGGAAAAAGCTTAGCGCTATTAATACAGCTTTAATGTTTATCATAACTTAATTCTTAAAAACACTTTGATGAGGGAATAATAAACATCAAATTGTATATAAAAGATTTAAATAAAAAATACAGTTAGATTGCCTTGTGAAACAATTTGTCGTTACTATGAAAATAAACAAACAAATCAATTCCATTGTTTGCCTTTTCTTTCCACTGAAAATAACAAAAACAAACGCCCTATTAAATATTTGATGAAACAATGAAAATGGTTTGAATTTTATTGCGATAATGAAATGTATTGCTGAAAATTTTGGCAAAAAAAAAAAATGATGTCATTAAAAAAGTTGTTTATACCTTAAAAATGATGTAAAAATTACTTTTGTGAAACGACATTTTCGTAAATAATGGAGGGAAAATACTAAAGTCTCAATTTTTAAGTGATTAAAATTTAAAAAAATATTACTAGATGAACATTTTTATGCTCCAAAATATACTGAAGCAGTAGTTGTGCCAAATTTGATAGCGGTATTTACTCTGTAGAACACTGGAGCATACACTTAAACACAACCGATATTGCCCGCGCGCACTAGACATGCACACTATTTTTTAAAATCAGTTATAATGGAGCTCTCTTTTAATAAATCCGTTTAATCCAATTACATATCTCAGCACTTGTTAATGATTTTCTTTAAGTTGCGTTTTTGCTTTCTCGGATACGTATTGTAATTGCCAAAAAATTCGAACTTGAGATTTAGAGGAATCTCCAAGTTTTAGACCTCCAAGATTTGAATTTCAAAAACTCATTTTGGGTATTATGTCTCTCTGTCTGTGACAAACATAACTAAAAAGACGTTTTGAGCTAGACTGATGGTATTTGTCTTTACACAGAATTTGTAGGTTTCTATCAAATTTTGCATAAAATCCATTCAAAAGCCATCTGTTTGTTCGGTTGTTCGTAAATAAGAAGTTAAAATAATAACTGCAAAACGAAGAATTCTAGATAGACAAAATTCGGTACGTAGGTTTAACATTTATATTGTAGATGCCCTATCAAATTTTGAACCAAATCCATTGAAGGGTTGACCGTCTGTTCTTTCAAAAACGCTGTGATTTAAATATATCAAATTGGATATGTGATTTTATGACTATAAATGCAGTTTTTTGTCAAATTTTTGTTTCAATCTTTTGAGAAAACTTCTCTAAAACGTAAATTAGATTTTTGGATACTATTAATATGGAATACCAGAAATTAATCGCCAAAATAAAATTAAAAAAAAAACTCGCCAAGGATGACACGATAGATTCAGTTGCTAAATTCGCGCCAAAAATTATTATTTCTTAACAATTGTACATGAATGTCATGCGAGGTTTTCTGTAGGATAATACTTTTATTAGAAAATATGATCTAAAATTTTGGGGGCAGTACTTCCATTGTTTATTGTAGCAACTTTGTGAGAATGTGTATGTTTTTATTTATTTATTTACTACTTCTTATGACTGCCTGTTTCTGTGTTTGTATTGACTATTGTTAATTAATATAATCATGATATTTTTTAATACTTAGAATTTGTATTTTCATTTATAAATTTACTTTTTTAGTAACGAGGCTAATAATAATTTTTTTTAATCGACTTGCTTGTAACTCCTCTTTGTTTAGTAATTCTAAGCAACGGCTTGGTCGGAAATTTGCTGCGATGTCAATGACGTAGTGACGGGATAAACTAAATTCCTTATTTTGTCTAACTGTGTATGTGACATCTGGTTCATTTTTCTTCCTTGTAATTTCAATGGATCTTAGTATTAATTTGGCACAGTTGAGTTGCATCTAATCAACATGAATGCTGAGTTAATCGCCAAAAAAAATAATGTGATAAATCATTACTTGAATTTCTTATGATTATAAAATATTGATGGTGCAGTCTGATTAGTTAGATATGCTTGCATAGTAGCAAAATTAATTGGGATGAAAATTAGTGAAATTGACCGATTTGTTGAGGTTGGGAGGCTTTAAGTTCCATTTTGCAATATTTCTTCAAAATGATGGTTGAGTGCGAAGTCGGTCTTTTGATGTATCTGGGGTTATTAATTTTCATGCGAAATAAAAAGGGGGAAAATCGGCACATTAGATCTTATTTATTTAATTGTGATTGGCAATTTCTTTCCTCTTTTAGAAAATGTACAGTAAAGTATTGCTGTTGAAGTTTTCTCTAAAATGGAAGATGGTTGAGAAAAGGGTATCGTTGATTTGATGTGAAATTCATATGACCATTGGTGGCATTAATTTTATGTGAAATAAAATTTGACGAAATCGGTACAGTGCTTGAGAGATAAGGAGGAATAGTTTTTAGGTTTTGTCAATTTTTTTTTTAAATAATGGATGATGATGGGCTAACAGCTGATGGTCAAAGATGGCGAGATATATATTAATTAATTGACTTGTCGATTTCTTTCTTTCTTTCTTTTTTTTCTTTTTTTTTTGAGAAATTTCTAGAAAAAACATCTGTGGCACATTTCTAGGAAAATAGAATGCATAGAATAAGTATATACATAAATGGCGGACAAACTTATTCTTTTCTTCCTTCGAATTTTGTGATCTTCGAAGATTTGTTTTATATCTAACCCTCTTGGTCGTTATCTTTATTATTTGTCTTTCCAAGTACCTAGCGATAAAATTCATTTTAGATCTCAGAATACACGCTCATAATCTTGAGAAGGCAATAAGAAGTCATAATACCTGTGTTGTTATTTTTATGCCACGAGTACAATGCAAATTTCGTGTCCTTATATATTCTATCTTCTCTTTCTCCCATTATGACAGACACTCATGGCTGGGAATGGAAGCAGTTTTCTTCAGACACAATAGGTGGTGGGTCTTCCTCGTGACATTTCTCCTTTTATTTTTAATGTCTGTGGCAGCTGAAGAGTCAAGGTCGAAGCTGTTTTTTAATTTATGATCCATTTTCGAAAGCTGTTATGTGACCCAGGAAGTTAGGCCAGCGTTTTGCAAAACACGAGTGCTAAGCTGTTTTCGACAGGTGTTATGCATGTGAAATTAATTGGTGTTGTTATTTGGATCTTATTTTACCATTTCATCACTAGATATTTTGAAATAAGCATAGTATAGTTTTATTACGAAAAGAATCTAACCCGTTTCTTACAGTTGGTTATGCATTTTACCAGTAGATCTGTTTTCTTCCTTTTTACTACGTAATTGATATAGTAGTGAATCATATGGCTTTCTTCCACCTATCCCTTGCACTTAATCTGCGCTTTAATATGTTAACCTTGTAAATTGCATTATTCTGCTATCGTACAGGGATTCTATAAAAGGTTTATTCATTGTCAAAACGCTATATGTTCAAACGTATTCCACGTACAATTACGTAATATATAAAAATAATCGCAAACTCATCAGGTTTTCTGCGAATACTCTATGTGCCTCCCGTGAGTCAAATATCTTGTACACCCTGCTCCACATATTTTGTAATGTCATTACTGCCGCATTGTTCGATACCTTGATAATTTCTAATGTTCTGAGTTGTGGAGTACATAAACATTGACAAGGTGTATACGTCTTTTTTCTTTTGTGCTAAGACCTTGACTGGTGCAAGATATTGTAAGGTTTATTTCAGCAACTGGTTTCTGATTTTAGAGATTTTTTTTTTCTAACAGGGTAAGGCACCTCTTTATTGAAACATTTAAGTATTCCTCGATATATTTATATTTATATAAAGCTCACTGTGTGTGTGTTGGCGCTCTACAGAAAAGACTGTTTGACCTACAGCTACCAAATTTGGTACATGTATACCTTGGAGGTTGGGAATGTGCGCCTGGGGTTCCTTTTTTTGAATTTTTAATTAGAATTTTAACTATTAATTTAAAATTAACTTTCCCGCCAAAAAATCTTTTCATTTTCCCCACCGCCAAATGAGTAAGGCTTCAGTTTTTTTCCCACACTAAAGAGGCTAGGGTTAACATTTTTCGGCCGATTATTTCAAACGATTCTGTTTATTTTCTTAATGTTTTATGCATTTAAAATTAAACATTGTTAATTAATCGATCTTTCAGATTCATTCTGAAGTACTTTTGAATTAAAACAACACAGAATAAAGGAAATTAAAAATTTCTAATCTGCATAGCGTTACACTAACTGGCGTAGAAAAATTCACGCATTTGCGTTACCGTAACTGGCGTTGAAAATTCACGCATGCGCATTGTGTTCTGATTGTTGACAATATTATCAATGGATGATGTTGACAATATTATCAATGGATGATATTGACAATATTATCGATGGATGATTCTTGATTTAAATTATTTTTAGGTTAGTTTAATGCTTTTGTAATTAAATTGTATTTATGTTAGTTATATATTTTTTGTTTATGCTTACAGTTTTAAATACATGGTTTTTTAAGTAGTTTTATTAAACCTGTTTTCGACCGATTATTTTAAACGATTCATTTTATTTTCTTAGTGTTTGATGCATTTAGAATTAAACATTATTAATTAATTGATCTTCTCATGATGAGTCTAAGAAAATTTTGTTGACAAATTCTTGAGATATTACATAAATTAAGATATATATTCTTTAGTGCCCATAAAGTTTAAACCCTCAGTGAATCTGTTTTCAGTAATCATATTATAAAAAAATGCTTTGTTTCAGTAAAAAATATTATTATATTCATGCTTTCCATTTTAATTTAAAACATAAATTCTGCAGGAGCTAACAGAAACTTAGAGAGATACATATTACGTTATGACTGATGGCCTTTATAATATTATGAGTGAATTAAATGATTATAAAAATTTGAAATTTTAAAATATTTTGATGAAGAATCTATTAAAGTAGGAATTGCGTAAAATATTTATTTATTAAAATTTAAACGAATATTAAGATTGCAAACCGACTGGTCGCCAAAAGCGGCTAGTAAACAATAAATTTCTGCATCAGTGGATTAGATATGTTGGTGAGGCTGTGTTCCCCCCCCCCCCTCTCGAAGTTACCTAATTCAACGTCTTGTCACTTCTTTTGGGAGCACATCAAGGATTTAGTTTATATCCCTCATTACCAAAAGTATTAGAACGAAAAGCAGGGAACGAAACAATGATGCAGTGATGGCCATTGGCAGGGTGACGCGACAAAACGCTTGAAACGAGCTGAGTTATCGCCTTGATGTGTGTTGTATGATCCAGAAGGCGCACGCAGAACATTTGCAGTGTATGCGGAAAACTTGATGAGTTCGCTGTTATTTTCATATATTATTCATTTGTACAATGTATTTTTTGAATATACGGCATTTTGAGAATGAAACGATCATTTTTTTGTGACCTGCATTGCAATGTCTACACGTTTGACGAACTATATCAAATGCTGATGAAGAATATCAATAATAAATAATTCCTATTGTTTGCCCAAAACTTCTAATCCTTCCTTTTATTGTTTTAAAAGAGAAGTGAAAGTTAAAGCCAAACCACTCTGAAGCTGTGTGTTTAAACAATGGATAGCTGCGATGTAAAACCACTCATCACAGCAGTACAAGCAACTAAAAGAACAAACCGGAAACCGTCAACAAACTTCTTCTCACCAAGAATCTCTGAAATGCTCTTCACCATTACACGGAAGATGTACTTTGATCATATCTATTCTCCTGAGGCAAATCTGTGTTGCAACTCTTTAGAGGCATTAGATTTGGATGTGTACATTAAAGGAAATGAAACTGGCATAAGTAAATTAAAATGAACTGAGTAGCTTAATCTATATAACATTTGGAAGAGTGCTTATTTTTGGTACCTATTGGATGGGGTCAAAGGGGGTCCGATGTTATTTTTTGATAATGACTTCCGTCCCTCTTGATATACGAGTATTACATTCGCTCTGACAGAAGAGAACATATTATAGGAGAACTAGTAGTGAAGAAAAGAATCCGTTTAATTCAAATACTTTTAGATGCGTGATTTCTCCCACCTGGTTTCTTCTTATTTTTCTTTTGGATATTAAATCTTTGAGATTTTACATATCCCATTCTTTAGGCATCACGTACAAGCACGCACACGTACGAGCAAAATAAACTATTCCTCGTGATTCACCAGCACATTTCTTGTATTTCATTGAGTTGCATCCTTATATGATGTGCAGAGCTAGTGACAATATGAATAGGACTAGTTGTAACATAGTTTTTACTAGTGGGCACTTTTAAGATATACTCAAGGCTCATTAAATAATCAAATTTAATTAAATAATCTAATTTAATGACAAATTTTTATGGAATATATTAGTAATAATTACATCGCAATTGTATTAATAGAATATTTCTAAATTCGTTGAATAAAAGTGGGATTTTTCATAAACCATAATTTCATATGTTGGTTAATATCAACTAATAGTAATATGAACATGTTATTAAAAAATTCATTGAAATTGTGAAACGGCTTAGTGTTTTATAAAATTTATTAAATGTCAGTTAAATGTGTGGAACTATGCAGAGTTCAAAATATGTTTTCAAATTGATGGTTCCAATTATACTTCAGAATTTTCGTATTTTAAGCACCAAGAAATGAATATATTATCTTAGTTTAAAATGTGAAAATGCTTGTATTAGGATATTTCCAGTAATTTAAAGTTTGAGATTACATTTTGATATTTTGAGGCATTTTCAATTGTTGGAATTGAAACGATTTTTTCCTATAATTTCTCAAAATCATTTAATCTACTAAGCAATAATATTGCCGTAATATTGAACAGTACTATCTATGAAAATTGTTTATAACGTATTGCACCATATCTCACAACTGTTATTCCATTTTTTCCCCCCTTGATAGAATTTTGACCTACCAACAAAAATAAGGTTAAATCTGTTTGATATTCCGGAATCCTACAATTTTTATAAATAGTGTTCTTTGACAATTAGTCGACGTTATATTTCAATTGAAAAAGTGAATATAAAACGAAATGCTTCTTTTACAAATGTGTTTTTTTATCTAACTTATAGCGTGCTGAGTTTGCAGTTGTGCTATTCAATAGCTTTTTGTATATTGGGCTGATTAATGTATCCTGCTGATTAGACCTCATGTCGTGTTCTAATTTTGTGCAGGATTCGTAGGGTTTCTTCCTCTTTTTTGATTTTCTCGGAATAATGTTTATCTGTGGAAGTTTTTCAGCAGCTTTATTTACCTTGTTCAATGACCTTACTTTTACTTATAATAAAAGAGACGAATTGTGCGTTTTGGTGCTCTACAGGCCAGATTGTTTGA
>JAPMOR010088540.1:763185-778737 GCA_026543865.1 Argiope aurantia | reverse complement strand
TATAACATGAATAATTACAAAACGTAATGTAATTCTTCTTATTAAACATTTTAAAAACATTTTTATGAATTTATTAAGATAAATATTTGAAAGAATATGTGGACATTATCTTTAAATTTTCCAAGAGTATAAATATAAATTATTTTTCTTTTATCTTATGGAATAAATTATAGAATTTAATAATGACATTCGTAAGACACAACAGAGCAAAAACAACGCTGTTTTATATGTGTGTGTGTGTGTGTGTGTAACATATTTTTGGTTTAAGTAGAATGCAGGTTTGAAGCAGTGAAGAGACTTGGTATTTTTAATTTCGTTTTATTTTCTTCCGAGTGGCAAGCATGATTATATACAAGAAAATGCAGCACAGCACACAACAGAAGTAAGCAAGGGACGAACAAATAATCACTCGTTTGTCATCGCATCATTTCTGGCCATGCGCCAATGGAATACATGTGTTGACCTTTGACACCTTTTCAAGGGCATCGAAGTATCACTCTCATTTGAAACGTAGTTCTGATGGCGCATTAATTTTACAGAGGAATTAATTAAACCGAAAGTGGAATTGGTTCACGAAATAAGATAATATTTTTAGAATGAAATTACTGTGGGCTAAATTAAGATAAAATCTTGGAAATTAATTTGGACTAAATTAAGAGTTCAAAATATCATTACACAAATATTTATAAAAAAAAGTATCCAAATGAATATAATTTAAAAGAATAGCTTCCAAAAAGTCATATTTTTATGAACTTACTAAGAAAAATATTTGTAAGAATATGAGAACATTATCTTTGATTTTTCCAAGAGCGTATAAATATAAATTATTTTTCTTTTATCTTATGGTATAAATTATAGAATTTAACAATGACATTCATACGGTACAGCAAAGCAAAAACAGTGCTGTTTTATTTAGACATTCTGTATTCAGAAATGCATATATATATACTAGTCAAATTTCGGTTAACAGTCAGGGTATTAATTTTTAAGCTTGAGAATTCCCCAAATATTTATAAAAAAAGTATCCAAATGAATATAATTTAAAAGAATAGCTTCCATAAAGTCATTGCTTTTTTTCTATTTTGGAATATATTTGTGGAAAAACTGTAGCATTTTCCCTGCTAACCATTAAACATCACAAACCCTGCAAACAGGCTTTACAATTTTCAGTTCATTTAAACTTTTTGAATTATTCTCCAGACGACAACGAGGTCCAGAAAATTTATCGTTTTACGTTTTTTTAATTCCGCTAAAAAGCACTGGAGAGCAGCTTTAATTACGCGTATAAATCTCCAGTCGTTTCCAGCGGCATCAAATATCTGTGATTTATCCTCGAAAAGCGCAAAGTGCAATTCAACCAAAAAGGACAAAAGAGTAGAAAAAAAAAAGAATATCTAAAATGAGTTACGATTTATATCTCCGTTTCATTTTTGAGACGTTGAAATGGATATATCCTTGTTGGTTCCCTGACACATTCGAAAAAGAACCGTTCGAAATTGCCATCGAGACAGACTCCTTCCACTATTTTTTACATCCTGTAAAAGTTTGCCTGGCTCTTACCCAATTTGTGACATATTACATCCGGTGTATTAAAAATTTGGAAGAAAATATGAGTTTTACAGTGGATTGTACATATAAAAGGGAAAAAAGGAGTATTGGAAAAGATTCTTTTCTTGGAAAAGACTTAATTGGTCAAACGGATGTCTTAAAATGCTTTGTGAATTCACGGGGCAATGAACACTGTAAAAGATGTGAACAGAAAAATTATGAAAGATATTTAATATCTTCTGTTCTTGGAAATTTTCTTAAACGTGATCTACGGAACATAAGTTTTTTTAGGTTAATTTGGTTAATAATTTATGTCACAAACAAAATAAGAATGAAATTCCCAGGAGTTTTAATGGTAATCCTACGTCATTTAAATGTCTAGTCAAATATGGTAATACATTATTTTTACAATAGCGAAAAAAATTGAAGTCAGTACACTTTATAAGACTTTGAGTGAAATATTTCATTTTTTCAAAGGCTCTCAAAATTCAAATTCTGAATCACATGAATAAGAACAAAAATGGATACCCTTAAAGAAACTAATAATTATTTTCAGATTAAAATTCAATGCAACCTTAATGGAGAGTTTAATTTTAAAAATGAAACATTTTAAACATATACTTTATATGCAATACATATTAAAAAGTGCATGATATTAATAGAAATTAAACCACATATTACAAATGGAATTCATTAAATAAATTTTTCTTAGAATATTTTGTTTAAGACATGGGATTGCTTTAAAACTATAGCATTTCTAATTTCAAAATTGTAATTTTCAATATGAGAGAACAAGCATTACATGAATGCAGATTTAAATTGGAATAAAAGAGAACAATTAGAATTATTAATAGCCTGGAAATAAAATAAATTATATCATTTATATTCTTAAGGTAGCAAGACTACAAAAGATAAAATTGCGCTGAAATGAAATTCTAAAATATCAACATAATTAATTCACTAATGCTATTAATCAATATACATTGACAATTTAATGAGCAATGACGTTAATTATACACAGTTGAATACTACATTGCATTTCAGAGCATGAGTTAACGTGTGAAATATGTAAATTAAAGGATTAGAAATGTATTCTACAAAAGAATCAAGCATTTAAGAGAAATATTTTTTTTTTATTTTGATGGAATTGATCCCAAATTTTCTGTAAATAGTGTAGTTTACTATAAGAATTGCATACCAAATTTCATTCTTTAAAGCATTTGTTTTGCAATGATTTCAAGTTATGTTATCAAAGCTTAGTATCTATTATGCCATGTTATCAAGTTATGTGTAATAAATAAATAAATATATAAACATAATTTCAAAAATTATTTTAATATCTAAGGATTTACAAATTGGCAATGTATAAATTTAATGATGCGGTATGCACAATGAAAAACTAGAAACTTGAGATCCTGTGGGGGTGATGTCTCTGAAATTTTCTCACGTACTCTAATAAAGGTGTTGTATCTTTGTCCCGAGTAAAAGTGTGGGATTTAGGAAGGTGGCGAATGCCTTGAATGGCATTATGGAATAACAACTACAAAATATAAATATTTGGCATGAATCTACCATTTTTATTGAATTTACAAAGAGAATAAGTATTGTGACACTTTATTTTTATCAGTTGAATTTAACGCACAACTACAGTTGTAGTCAGTCACAAGATCATATACGAAATTCCGTTAATTTACATTTATTTGCTAATACCTTTACATGATGAAAAATAACAAATATGCAGACGATTAATATTTTAACAGATTTAATTTAAACTTTAATAAGACTCTACATTTTAGGTTCTAAATGTGTGTATCGAATTTGATCTTTCTAGCTCTATCTTTTTTGTAATTATCATATTCAGACAGACGTACATACAGATTTCCTGTGTTTGCTGAAAACTATAAAAATAATCTACAAAATTGGTTTTAAGTCTATATATCAAATTTCGCCCGTCTATCTCAAAGACTTTTTGAGTTACTGCATTTATAGACAGATAGACTTAGTGCGAAAAATGTGTTTTTCGAACTCTGGGACGGAAATAGGACGAGTCGTCAAAATCATAAATTCCAGATATTTGATGACTGCAATTTTTTCTCTATATCTTGTATAAGAGATAACGGAAAGTACAGGACATTCTAAAATGTATATCGGTATTGAAAGAGGTTCCAAATTTTGCATTAAGCTGATTTTTAATTAATAAATGCTTTCTTAGAGAGTTTTCATGATGTCGTATTATTTTTAATAAAAATTTACCACTTTTACCATTTTAATTTCGAAATCTATTACTGCACACATTTTTTTTGTAACACTTTAAAATTCAAAAATAAGATTTTCAGCAATTTTTTATATATTCCTGTAATTATTTCCCCAATTTCAATAAAATTTAAAAAGTATTATTAAGCATATTTAAAAGCATTATTTTTAACATTTTGAGTTACTGGATTTATCTCCAAAAACATATATCTTATAATTTTTATATATATATTCTTGTATATATATATATACTTGGAAATGGGCTCTAAAGATTTGGAACAAATTTTATATTTAGGTAAGAATTTGCTTTTTAAATTTATCTATATAGGCGTCTTTCCTGAAAAAAAGACGAGATTTTAAACACACACACACAAAAAAATCTTGTACTTAATTATTAGATTTTATACTTAATTACTGCATTTTTCTATCTACTCTCATGCTGAACAATGTCGTATAGCGCCAACTCGTAAATTTTTATATTACCTGCATTATTGTTAATTTGATAACTTCCTGCTATTTCAAAAATTTATGAATTAGTGCTATATGTCATCAGCTGAATACGAATAGGTTTGACTGACATCCAATAGCAACAATGCATTTATTATTTTAACCAATTTAAATGACATGTTAAACTAAGCACATACGTGATTTGTTTTGCATTCAAATGACCAGTTGATATGTAGATAAGATTGAAAAATATTCATATATAATATGTGATTCATATTGAAATATTATCACCTAAAATACACGATTTTACAAAGAAAACAAAAACCTTGCTCGGTTTCCTAGGCACTTAAATATTATCGATGCACCGATTTTGAATGATTTAGAATAAATTTTGAAAGTAAAATAGAAATTGAGCATTCACGTTTAATTAATTAATTCATTATTATACTATATTACTCCTATATAGATGTTTAAATATAACTTAATTTTATTACTTGAGTCCAAGAAAGACTGACGATGTCTGGTGAATCGCTTAAACTTTTCATCCTCAAATCTTAGAGGCTTAGTTCTGTACCTAAAACAATATTCTGTCTGCCAGAAGAAAAAAATATCGACAAAGGGAAGAGATTTAACATGAAATGAAAGTTAAGTCTTTTTCTCATTGTAATTCAGTAGCTTCCAATATATAAATGCATCAAAAGATATGATTCACTTTATACCAGACAACATAAATTCCTACACAAACGAATTCCGCTTCTAAAACCATTTCCGAAAAGAAGACCATTTCCAACTTCTGCCCTGCCGAATATTTGCTTCAAAGCGAACAAATCTCATCCTGATAACATCCCGGACATTTATGTACCTGAGGGAGCTCATCCCCGTTGTCCGGTTTCCCGTTTCTAGCCGGATTAAAATTCCGGGGTTTAATATCGATAGGCAGCAGAAGGATTTCTCGAGCGCCCAGGAATATGATTGATATTGGGAAGGGGTATTCTTCGTAAATGAAAGCCATATTGCTTTTCTGTTCGAAATGAAGTGAAATGGTGCTGTGAGATAGTTTCGCGAGAAGGAATCACGTGAAAATGTGAAAAGGGGGAAGATACGACTTGGATGAAAGACATTTTGAAAGGACTTCAGTCTTTTTGTGTAATATTTCAGATATTCAGTCTTGTTGTGTAAGCATCTTTGAAAAGAGGAAGCATTAAAAGAGAAAATAATGATTGCAAACTCTAAAGTTTCCCTTTCTGGTATGCGTTTAAGTTTAAATATTTTAATATAGTCCCTTCATAATATTTACATGGTAAAATTTGGGATATATTTTATAGCTATTATATAAATGCTATAACAATAAAATTCAATCTTATAAAAATGCTGCAGAAATCGGGAAGTTAAGATCCATTTCAGCTAATAAGCAGCCTTTGATGACCAGTTTGGTCGCCTACTTTATTGTTTAGGCTTCTAAATTATTAATAGTGAAATTTTTCTTTTAATTCATTATTTTGACAAGTTTTAGTTTGTTATTTGATAATAATGAAAATCCAAATTTAATTGAATTAGTCTACTAAAAATTATTAAGCGTCCAAATTAAAAATTTTATCTATTGCAAAATGAAAATTCTACTACAATTAATGGCCGAAGAAAGCAATAATTTTTGACAATATGACAAAACCTCGCAACTGAACTCTTTGATAGATAAATATTTGGATTTAATCATGACATTAAAAATGTTACAGATTATGCATGAAATCAAAATTTTAAAAAAAATAAGAGAAATTGAAATTGTATAGATGAAACTGTTATGATCAAAAACATGTTTGTTTGAATTGAAATAAAATGCAAATATTATTTTTGTATGGTATGATCAATATGGAAGATATGATCAATAATTTCTATAGGTGTAATATAGCGATTAAATATCTGACAAAAGTAACCGCTCATTTCCAAGACTGATACCAGAATGTTAGATCATCTATCAAATTAGATGTTTTCCTTATTTGCTTTTTTTAAAACAACGAAATACATTAAATAGAATTGAAAAAAAAACTAAATTAATTAAAACAGAGAAAGATGTCATCTATTTAGATAGACGGCTTAGTGCAATTATATAGCAGGATGAGAATCACAGTCGAGTTAAGCAGCAATAAATTTGTTAAGCCTGTTTTCGAGTTTGATTTAAATTTTTGGTACGTGTCTCTTTCTGTAATCTTGATTTATTTTATTTTTTCTTTCCTTTGATTGAATGGAGACTTTGGCAAATGAGTTGCTCAATCTTATTATATTTGGTAGTTCCATGAATTAGCTAAGCGAGAATTGAATTAAGTGCAGCTGTGAAAGCATTCAGAGAAACAGTTTGAAGCACTTTTATAGCATTTCTTAACGATTGACTGTTGCTTTTTGACAATATGTAATGGCACCGATTTTCTTTTATCTCAGTATGCTTAACCGAATATATAAATGTAATGATATCTCTTAACACGCAACTGGGGCAGAAGTCAAATTGACTCCGGTTTGATCATTAGCTCTGATTATCACATGGTATTTTGTCCTTGAATGCAATAATCTCCTCGGTACATTCAAGTTGTTCTTGCAGCAATAGTCTAAATCTGAACACATGCGTATAACCTGGAGTTACTGACTTTCAAACTGCTTTTAATTTGAATAATGTAAAAAAAAGAATAAGGAAATATTTTTAAAATAATATTTTAAAATGCCGTCTTTTCTTGTTAAATTCTAACAGTTATTAACATTAGTGTAATTTCATAATATCCAAAGGAAGTAAATACTGGTTAAAAGATTTTTTAGGTTTTTCTTATAACATCTTTTTAACGTTTAATATTATAATATTTAGCATTTTTAATATTAATATTTTCAATATTTTAGGTAATTACATGATTTCCAGAATGTATTGTGTTTCCGAAATAAATTCCAATGCTCTTTTCAAAATACAAAGAAGAAAAATTACAATGGAGTCATTCTGAATCCACGTCTCTGGCCGCGTGAGGAAATCCATGTTTCTATAATATGATTGATCTCTGTATTTTCTCCCCCCCCCCCCGAGTGAAGGGATAAAAATCCTTAATGCTCACAACATTCTTTCAAAGATACCTACGAATCCGTATTCTGAATTTACACGTATCAAAAATTCCTATCAAAATTTTGGTCTCTTCTGCTCTAGTGTCGCGATGTAGACTGTCGAATTTCCTAGCACTTATTATTTGTTCAAAAATTATGTCTCCCGTGGTGAAAAAAATCAAAGTTTTAAAATTTCAAAGTTTTTTTTTCTTTTCTATTCAGACACAAAACTGCAAAACTATGTTTACATTTTATACATATATACAAAGAGAGAGATTTTTTTTCCATTTCATTCGACTATGTTTTTCTTATCTACTCAAACCGAAAACAAGGAATTCAAACATGTACTAAATTAAAATGAGTTACAATGCTAGTTAAAATAAACTGCAAAGGCATATTAATTAATCCTTCCGTTTTTATAAACGTTTTTATTTCACAAATAAGGATGAAATTTTTCCTGTCATATTTGAATATCATATGTATTAAATAGTTAGATTTAAAAATTATTTAGCCTTATAAATGATGAGCATTTCTACATGCATTTTAAATTATTCCCAGAATGTCAAATTTTATATTTTAAGCAATTTTTCCTTAAGAAATTATATTCTAAAGTAAACATGTTTAAAAAATATTTATATATTAACATATTATATATTTACAACATGTATGGTGCATTAAATAAAACGAAAAATTCCATTTATAAACGCATGAAGTTTTATAATCTTTGTCAATAACAAAATATCATTTATACTTTAGAAAGTGTCAAAATGCAGTCATCTTTGACATTTTCATGTTCATACTTATATAAAAAAGAGAAAATTGATCAATTTTATAGTCCTAGCATATAAAATAGTTCGAATGAAGCTCATTTCTTAAACCTATAATAAATTATTCACAAGAAAGTTGGTTGTTAATTTGTAAAATAACATTTGATATAGTTTCAGATATTTCAAACATCATATTTAGTAAAAAATACGCGCATTAAGAGAAGTTAGAATGGAAGCATATTTACATTTTTAAAGCAATTTTGAAATACTGAATAATGTCTGGCGTAAGTTAATGCTTATGTAAAGAAAAAAAAAGACTTAACTCAATACACTTCGTTTCAATAATAAGAAAGTTTTGAAAAGAATGAATTGCTTTTAAGAAAAGTAACAACTTTTATTCACAAAAAAGTTTGATAAGAAATATACTTTCGAAAAATCTGTCTATAATTGAGAATGATGGGGAATAAGTATATGAGAATATGAAAACTCAGATAGGAAAAAATTCCCTTATAATATTTGGGAAATTTTCCTCCCTTCGAAGAAGAAAAATATATAAATTTAGTTCACTAATATAATATTTGGATAAACGACAAATATGAATAGATGCAAAGCATGAAAAATATCTTGAATTTTCAAAAATAAATAAAGTTTTAGAATTATTTAATATACAGGGAAGTAATAATTAGATCTAAACAGAATAATCTCCTTCAATATTAAAGAAAATTATATTATGACTACTCCATAATATATTTTTCTTTCTTTTCTTAGAAAAATCTTTTCATTGTTGTCTGAAAAGAATATTAAATTTAAATCGTATTTAATTCATTTATTATATAACTAGCCACCTTTGGCGACCAGCCGGTTCACCAGTATTACCGCTCGCTACAATTTTCAATTAAATATTTTAAGTAACTGGTCTCTTAATAGATTCTCAACCAAAACATTTTTAATCTTCAAATTTTGATAGTCATACCAAACTTATACTGTTGTTTAGATCGTTTCGTTCAATTTACTATATATAATTTGCTAATTTCTTGTGATTTCCGGTAAAACTTCTATTTTAATTTACAGTGGAAATGATGAAATTGCAATTAATATAAAGTTCTTTTTTAATAAAACCAAGCGTTTTATTTTATTTATTATCATTATTGTTATTTATTAATTATTATTATTATTGAATGTGAGTATTGCAAACAGAATCGCTCGGTATTTAAGTCTTATGTTAACTACAAAATATTTTTCATAGTTTATGTAATATCTCAAGCAATAATTCAACAAAAATTTCTGAGATTCAGTATAAAATTCAGTTTTTAGTTTTGCTTTCAAAAGGATTGAAATGAAATCAATAATATTTTGTTCCTGCTTATAAATATATTTCAAAAATTATGAAGTCTAAATTTAATGCAGTAAGGTATCATATTCTGATAAATATTCTGGACACACCAAATTTTAAATAAATGAATGAATGTTTCTATTTTCCACGATCAACTAAGACTTATTTATGAAGTTTTAAATGTTAAAAATTTAGAAAAACTCACCATGTTCATAATCTTAGGGCAATTAATCTTCAGAAACCTGCGCGCTTATTGGCGTAATTTCTTTGAAACGATCGATGAAAAATCTAAAATTATCCTTTTTTTATTGAATAGTGATATTCAAATCTTCATAAATCAGTCAGTTTAAGTGATTTGAAATTAACTCTTAAAAGTCAGTGATTTAGTTGATTGGAAATTAACTCTATGGCCACCATAAAATCTGTGCTTTCTCTTATGTTGTATGCATTCTTCTTAATATCCGATCGAATAAAACATCACATACAAAAGTACTACATAGAAGAAACACATCAAAAGTAAACATAACATTTCAATAGTTGCCAAAAACAAAAGAGAGAAAAATGCAATTCATAAACAGACGATATTTAGAAAAGTACAGATATTTAGACTGGAAAATGAAATTATCTGAAATTAAAAACACGCGCAGACGATATTTACAAAAGTAAAAATATTCAAACCTGTAAAGGAAAATATATGAGTTATTCCATGAATAAAGGCCATAAGTTTGTTTACATCTTCATTATTTTATGAGTCATTAAATATCAAAATGGATCGGGGATTGAATAAAAACCCTGTATAGAGAGTGTAAAATATCATAAAATAATTTTTCTTGAATTTATTTTTTAGAAAAAATAATATTTCATATTTGTTTCATTTCTTACAGACACTTGCCGAAAATTATAATTTTGCAGATTTCATTTCCAAAAAGATTTAATTTATTTTCAGTTAGAGCTTTAATTAATGTGATGGCAACACTTTGAAAAAAACTATTTTTTTCTCATGAATGCGAAACGTGCTTAATCCTCATTTTTATTTTTGACGAAAAAAATTATTGAAAAACATAGTTAAAATATTTATTTAAAAATTCATTAAAAATAGAAATTTAGTTTTAAGATTAAAACTGTAGTATCATTTAAAAGATAAATTTTTTATCTTTAACTTCATGTAAAAATCTTTTTTGTGCGGTAATATTTTCGGCAGTTATAGCAGAAACATGTCAAAATTTCGCTTAATTTTTAAATAAGTACAATTCTAGTTAAAAATTCGAAAAAATAACCCCCAGGTGCACATTCCCGGCCTCCAAGGTATACACGTGCCAAATTTGGTAGCTGTAGGTTGAATGGTCTGGTCTGTAGAGCGCCAACACACACACACACACACACACACACATTGAGCTTTATTATAAGTATAGATATAGATATGGATATAGATATAGATATAGATGTAGTAGCTCAATTAAAAAAATATTTTCTTGAAATTTACCATTCAAATCGAGAATCCTTTTGTACATTCCTTATGGCAATGCATTTTCAATAACGCAGAATTCTTAAGATACTAGTATAAATAATGTCTGAATAAAACATGTGATAGAAATGTTTCCAAGAAATGTTATTTGAAAACTAGACATCAACAAATTTGTGAGCTATGGAGCTTAATGTAAGTAAGTTTAGAAAGGAAATGATGTAAAAAGTATTTTTTAAATTAATATGATATTTGAAGATCTAGATTAAACAAACACTTTATTTAACTTGAGTTTGTTTCATATTTTGGCAGAGTTTCATAAAAAAAAATATTTCATCTCACTTTCAGACCCGATAATTTAGAATTTTGAAATTTCGTGCACTTATACTTTTCTCATTCCTTGCGATGCATTTTGTATCTTTAATTGTCCATTTAACGGATTAATTTATTTAGTATTGCCAGAATTTAGTATCAATTAATCAATTTTGATTCCATATGATTGACATCAGGAAAAATTGAATTTGAAACAAAAAATTATATCAAAATTCAAAAACATTTTTTAAAAGCATTCCTAATATTATTCTCCCTCGGCTCAAGAATTCTAAATACGGCTCAAGAACTCTATTTACCAAAATATAGAGTTTACTAAATACATAGTTTTTTACACGAAAGAGAATTTACTTCATGTATATTCATATAAGAAAAAAATTAACATTTAAAAGCTATATATTTTGTAGCAAATTAATAATAAAAAAAATGAGTTTCCAAAGATAATATTAATTGAGTTATCTTTTTAGATTCATGAAGTTAGATAAGTACAGACTCTCAAATATATCAATCTAATTATTAATTTTCTATTAAGATTCTTGAAATTCGAAATTCACCAATATTATTAGGTTGAAATATTTTGCAAATAGAATTGTCTCATAAGAAAATTTAATTTCAGAACAATATTTCCCATTAAAAATCTATTCTAAAAAAATATTATACTTTTTAATGCATAAAAACCGCATGTTTTTACTAACCGTTTTCAATAAATTTATTTATTGAATCAAAAGACAACAATTATTCATCTGTGCTTTGTGAATTATTTAAGTTTTACTTTATATGTATTCTCAAACTGCATGTAATTTCATCAAGATATTTCAGAAATACAATAATAAATGAATAATTCTTGACGCAGAGGCGTTGCTATTATTGTGGCTTTTAAACCCAAAAATTAACAGATAAAATTAGTCTTGGAATTTTTTTTTTTACGAAAATAATAGACACTTATTTGGATAATACATTTATTATACATATATTACATTATAATTACATTTGGAAAATACATTACATTGAATCCATCATTTAAATAATGATGGATTATTAGTAGAACTTAGCCTCGAAATAATGATCCTCTACTTTAGAAGTGAGAATCTTACAAATTAGCCACTATAATGAGTACGACAAATGGATAATATAATAGAAACGCGATTACCTGAGTTCAATCAGACATTAAGTAATCAACTCAGATTATCGAGAATTCGGATAAAAGTGACTGAATGTTATATTATGAATTCTTTTATGACGTCAAGTAAATAATAATCAATTAATTAAATTTTAAAACTACTTCTCAAGTACTATTTTAATTCTTTTCTTCGTAAGAAATTCCTTAATAAGAAATTTCGTAATCCAAATTTTGCCCAAAGACTTCCGTAATTTACGGTAACTGTATAATACCGTAAATCATTAGCTTTCTTCAATGAACGAGACCATAATCAACTCGGATATTCTATAAACACGGTTTAAAAATGAATACACTTTAAATCATAAATTTTTATCGTTCTTCAAATTTTTCTAGAATTATTTATTTGAAATTGTTTAAATAGTTCGCAAATGTTACTATATGTTAAAAATTTTATTAAACTCTTTCATAACATACGCATCGGAAATCTTATAAGAGAATTCTCTTTCCGATAGATTTCTGTTGTTTCCATTACATTTTCACATTGATTCTTTAAAGGTATTTAAAAAAAATATCTTCTTCCAGTTTAACAACACGAAATTTTCGAACACATTCGCATGGCATTCTTGTTCCACAAAAATACATGGGATTTGCGAACGTCTCTTATGTAATGTTTTAGAAAAGAACTATGCTTTAATTTGTTTCTTTAAATAATTATTTGAATGATAAAAAAATATCAGTCGGTAACTAAATTTTGTGAGTATTCTGAAAAATAGCATTTTCTTCATTACTAAAAAATTTCTGACTAAAAAAAAATGAAAATGAAAAAAAAAATGCATTGAAAAACTGAAAAAAAGAGAGATTTTCATTTTTCTAGTTTTTCAATGTCTGCATTCAATATTCTGATACCTACTCGTTTAACAATAGCTTCGATTGGTAGAGGCCCGTATAATCAAGTACTATTGTGCATCAAATACGAAATGAAATTAGAAAATGTTCTTATAATTTAACGAAATATGGGATCTTCTTAGTTTATAAAAAAATTGCCATCGAATGTTTGCTACTCTCAGCACATTTGTCGCCATGATTCATGCTTGTGATTCAAATTATTCATCTTATTAGATAATCTATTTCTTATTATTGCTCAAAAGTAGTAAAAAATTATTCATTTTATTAGATATATAGTGTAAATCTCAGGCAATTTATGCCCCAGCCAACGTGTTTTCTTTCCAAAGAAACATACAAAATTCTTCCTGTTGACTTGAATCAAATAAAATTAGTTCTGTTTTCGTTGTTTGGAGATAATAATAAATATAAAACTTGATAGGTGAAAATGTTGAATTAATTGTAAAAGTTGGGTGAAACTCAATGCATACACAATTTTAAACACATTTTCAGGGCGTATCCTTTTATAATTTTTCTCACTAAAAATATAGCTCATTCTCATAGTATTAGAAAAGTTGAATCGTAGCCCACACACATTACATGACGGTTAATTTCAAGTTCTTATTAACGTAACTTCAAATATTTTTCTTCTTTTATTATCTATCGAAACACTTTTAATAAAAAAATAAATGTTTATAGTCTCCATTGCAACTGTTTTCAACAACGCATAAATTTCAAAATCAGATCTCTAATTTAATTTATATCCATACAAAACGATTCAATATATCCATGAATCACTAACAAATACTTGAAAGGAGAAGAACGACCCCCAGTGGTGCATATACTCTCAACGAATAGCATTTGCACAAACGATTTTTCAGTCCAATGGCGGGGAAAATAAAGATTACTGGCACTAAAACGTTTCCAGGCATTGATTCTAAAATTTACGAGCTCACTCTGGCAGCACCATATTACCTGTCCACAGTTTATTTTGCCCGATTTTACATCGCGATTCTAGACGCACTTTTTTTTTACTTCTTTTCCCATTAAATGTAAGAAGCAGCTGCTTTTTACGACGTCCCGTCTCCGACAGATGGCGCTGAGCACCCGTTCTTAGTTCCAAAAATAACCGAGCGGGGGAAAATGATTTGTAAAAAAATAAATACACCCATTCATTCGACATCGTGTAAAACACAGCAGAGTAATCGGCTGTAATTTTTTACCTCGCCTCGTAAAATATATTTTTAGTTGATGTTTGACAGGGTTGGTAATGGCAGGTTTCTTTTCAATGATTATTATATATATTTCTACTACAAATTAACGAAATTTAACGGTATTTATATGAGTGATCAATTCAAAGATAAATTAATAATATAAATCCTTAAATGTTAAATGGCATATGAGAAAAACGAGAACTGGGATGAATAAAATAAGATTCTTTGAGTGGAGATTATTTCCGTTTTTATTACAGAGAAATTATGTTTAGGCGAAAAATTGACAGAGAAAATTACTTTCTGATTATCTGGTAAATAAATGAAATGTGGAATAAAATATATAGGAAAAAATGATCTAACTGCATGTTTTTATTACAACAATATCCTATGATTATCTAATATATAAAAATGAATTTTTATTTGTTCATACCTTATGCGCGGCCATACCGAGCAGTAAGTTTTCATCCGATTCTGATGAAAACTTACTGTTCGCACTAGCGCGAAGATTATATTTTAAAATTAACTACCGAAAAAAAAAACAGTAAACGGCGCATGTCATTCGGAGTTAATCGCACATATATCAAACAAAATGAAATTATTATGATTGATGCCAATGAGTAAATCTTTTTTTCTTTTCATTAATGAATAGTCATCTACACAGGATGTTGCCATTCAGCGTGTACAATATTTTGTCTGCGGAAAACCGCACATATTATTCAGAGTTTATCTCACGCATACAAAATAGGATTATAATTACCAATGCCGATCAAGTTAAGTTATATATAATGGAAATTTTCCAGTACAAATAGTAATTTTTCTACTTATTCAGTGAATCGGCAAACGATATTTCGGTTATACAAGCGTGTATCGAGCTTATTGCTTCGACAAAAAAATATATACTCCCAAACGTTCGTCACTTAATAGATGTACCATATCAGCACGTAGAAATAAGCCAGTTCGAGCTTCTCAAACAAACGAGGAACGACAAGCGAGCAATAAAGCAGATCGTTTACGAATTGCAAATGCACGTGATTCAGAAACTCAAGATCAACCCTGCGGCTAGATTCGAAAAAAAACCCGTTTATATGCTACCTGATCAAGCGCATCAGAATCAAAAGGCCAAT
>JAPMOR010088540.1:717079-763175 GCA_026543865.1 Argiope aurantia | reverse complement strand
GCAAGGTCAATCACTTCAAGTGTGCAGATTGAACTAAGAAAATTAATAGTTTTCAAATGGTCAATTGTATGTTGGATGCTTACGAGTCGGACAGCCATTTTTTTTTTTTTTTGGCTAAAGACGGAAATTTTTTTAAAAAAATATTGCCTACTCTAAAGCACTTGAATAATAAAGTCAAAAAAGAAGAATAAATATTATTTGTACTATTCCTTTATATATCATTAAAATTCAATCAATGTATTCATTGCTAATAAGAAAACAAATATTCCTTCTTATCCTTTCTAATTAAACAAGACAATTATTTCAAATTTCAAACAATATTTCCAAAATTAATTCTTCTGAGGTAGCAACGCGCCGCGTGCCTGTTAGTAATTTAAAAAAGTCACTTATGCTTTTACCAATTATCTTTTCTTCCGTTACAACATTTGAAGTTTCATTATAGAATTGTAATAAAAGAAAAGAATTCAAAAATTAATTGAAGGTATTTGCAAAATTATGTAAATAATGTCAAAAATTGCCTGCTATAAGTCAATTATATAAAAATGAATAAATATAATGATTATAAAAAATTTTATCAGTGAAATTGCATAATTATAATCATTATATTAATCATAAAATGAAGTTTCTAATTTTTATTTTACAGAAAACTCCAGATGTTGTATTTCTTTTTAATAAATCATTTTCATAAGTTAATCATGATTACTTTAAAAAATAATTCAAATGTTGCTGATAATTATCAAATTGTGTTATTATATTATATTAGACATTTCGTTTACTATTTATATATAAAGTTTCGTCATTTATTTAGCTGGATTTGTAAGTGAAAGTGTTCATATTCAGTAATATTGGGTTGCTTATTAATACAAATATTTCTATGAATAAAATATTTAAGAATAATATTGTAAGAATTAAATGTTTTAAATACCTTATAAACTTAAATGAAGTAAGAATTTGTTTAGATGTTTGCACTCTTAAAGGGAAAATGAATCGCTCTACTTTATAATTATTTCACAAAATAAACAATTACAAAATAAAATTTAAGTTTAACAATGGTTTTTGTGTACATTTTGGTTCTTCATCAGAATTTTTCAACAAAATATTAGAGAAAAACATTTCTTAACCAAAAATATTCTAATATATTTTTTTCTTGCAAGTTTTAGCAATTGAATTAAAATTCCTAGACTTGTTCGAATCTTTTTGAATGCATATTTTCCCAAAAATATGATGTAAAATTTTAATTTATTTTTTAGTTTATTTTGGATGAAAGAAATAATCAATTTTTGCCGAGTTTGTCCATCAAACACGAAATTCAATGTTTGTCCTGTCACTGCTCCAGTTAATTTTTTAACACGTCAAGATTTATTTTTTAGTTACTTTGACAGTTTCTGTTCATTTGGATAACTCTCTTCGTCTATCTTTATTTGTTTACAGTAGCAAGACCTTTTTAATAAACGTTCAGAGTTTTGTTACATGATTTTGGCAACGGTAGCATATCGTCTGACACATCTGGAAACCAGCCAAGTGGAAGGAGAGGAAGATATAAATGAAATTTTGTTTGAATGGAGAAATGAAAACTGAAAGCACTTATTTTCTTTATTTTATTTATTCCTTGGAAATATGAAAAATTATTTCTCTTCATAGAAATTTGCAAGGCTTTTATTTCTTTAAAATGAAATTTATGACAACATTAAATGAAATGCATACATAGTCAGTATCAGTTACAGTTAATCTGGAAGGCGATAATTTCGATATTGAGTACCATTAGCCTAATTTTTTTAAATAGTTAAATTATAAAACATTTATTCTAATTCAAAAAATTAACGGATATTCGAATTTCTACACAGAAACATTGTAACATGCTAAAAAGAAACATTTTATAATATTTTAGGATCCATTCGTGTATAGTCATTATATTTTTATAACTTACTCTAATTCTGTCAGCAATTGTGTGCTCTAAAAAAAATGTATTTAATACCGTCAAACAGTGCGTATACATAAATGCAGCTACAAAGAAAATAAAAAAATATATATATTTGCCAGATAAATTAAAAAAGTGTTTAGAATTTATTTTTCAGATAAGAAAAAAAACTGATGTCAATAAAAGACTTCTTTTAATCTTTAAGTGTTGAATAATGGTTTTTTTGTGCAAGCATATGCTCCCAAATTGATGAAAAGTGCTAACACTTCAACAACTTTTTAACTAAATATCTCATTCACATTTTGAAAATCCTGTTATTCAGCGAGAATTTACCATTAAATAACTAAATTCTTGTCAAATATACTAACTTTTCCTAGAGCTTTTTTTGCACAATTTTTAATCAAGCATGGCGCAATTTATAAAGAATATATCAGTTTAAAAAATTTCAGATTCTCATTTGAGGGAAAAGAAATGTTGAAAGAATTGTAACCATAAAAAAGTATTAAAAATAAAGGAAGATATTACAATTATAAAAATGTATCAAATGTAAAGAAAAGGCATTGTAATCGAAAAAAAAAACGTAAAAAAAGTGAAGATTTTAACAAATCTTCACGCTTTAAACATCCCTGAGTTTCAAAAAATTTTGCTTTGGAATTTTACCGTGTCTATATTTATTTGTCCATGAACATAATAATTAAAAACATTTTGAACTAGATGAATAAAATTTGACATGAGTTCTTAAACAATTTCTGAACGAAATTCATTCCCAGAAAATCTGACTCTCTGTCTGTCTGAAAACAAATGAACACAATAATTACAATATGCAATGAAAGATGTGTATATTTGATACACAGATTTAAAATCTAAAGTGCAAATCTTAGGCAAATTCTTATTTTCTCTTAACTGAAGCTATGCAGAAGCGTAAACCTTATTAAATTTTGTACCCTATCTGTCAAGGAAATTGATTATCTGTCAGTCTGTACTTTCACATGCAAATAAACATATAATTAAAAATGCAATGACTCAGACGAAATTTGGTCTATATTCGCAGTTGTATTGTGTCCCATTTTTATTTCTTCCGGTGAAAAAATCCTTCTATATATATCATTTTTCTACATGACACCTCGTGCTTATGTTCCGTATACTGAAAATAAAAATATAAGCATTGGCACACGATTCTCAGTTTAAAACGAGGAGAGAAGAGATAACATCATTAGAGAGTGCACGACAAATTTTGGAAGAATCATTCTTGTTCTAGCTTTTGTGAATCTTCAATAACTTTTCTGAGCAAAAATTAAATATAAAACTCTAATACCCGTAAACTGATTTTTATTAAACCGTATAAAATTGGAGATAATATATCTAGTATTAATCTACCATAAAAATAATGAATAACCATAAAGACTAACTATATGCGAAAACGAGTTAAAATATAGCTGAACAATTTCATTTCGAATTGATTGATTTAATTAGGAATTTTACAATGTATCAGTTAATGAAATAAGTCTGTGCATCGTCATATAAGAAATTTCACGGAAATTTTAAATAACCATACATATTTCAGAAAAAAAAAACATACCGATTTTTTTGAACATTTAGAATATTTCTTTAACTTTAAAAAAAATCTTAAAAAGTCGATTCGTAAGACTGTTTATGATGAGACATAAAATGAGGGTAACTTTATTTTTAATGCTGAGTTTTTGACCTTGAATAATGAAGGATTTTATATAAGAAATGTAATATGAATTAAAATTTTTATTTTCCAGAATTTCATGGCTTCTGTAGCAAAATTTCGAATATGACAAATATTTTTACCTATCCATAATACCCTGCGCAAATCGTTTCTTAGTATGGAAAAGATAGTTGCAGATGTTTTTACTGCATCCTTAATGAATACCAATACCGAGACACTGTTGGTAAACTTGGTGACAAATGCAGCGAATGTATCAATAAAAATAAATATTTCGGAAAAAAATGGTATCATCTATAAAAGGAATCGAAATCTGGGGGGTTCTTTTGGAAAATAACAGGCCTTACCAGATATCTTCTATCTCTCTGAAACATTACCTCGTTGGAAACATTTGCACTCAACATTATCGTGCGATTGCTATTATTTAATTAAAGATTTAATATCGCGCCAGTGTGTTGATGATTTCTGCAAATGTCACCTTTCTAAAGGCTTAAACTGTATTTCCATCCTGTGTAACGTACTCGTCGAATCGCTATCAAACTTTTTATATTTTATATATATTATTTATATAAAAATTTATATATTTTATTATATATTATTTATATAATAAATTAATATATTTTATGCATATTTTCTTAGTCCCTACAACCACTGGAAGAATTTTCACTGCAATGAGAAAAGAATAATATAAAATATACTTCGTTTTGGATTCTATAAATACCGACTTTTACGATATAAATATGATAAAAGTGATTAATTGAAGTGATTAAATGATAAAGGAAAATTTTCAGCTCACAATTCATTTTTTTCCATAGCAAAAAGATTAAATTGATAAAGCAAACGAAATAAAAGAATGAATAGATCACAACTAGATCAAAGAAATTTGCATGTTTACTTGCAGGTTTTTTTAAAAGTAATATCAAAGATTGAATTAGGAAATAAGTAACTAAATTCAAATTCCCTTACCGACAAAAAATAATGAAGCAATATAATAATTGAAATTCAGATGTAGACAAAACGTCTCTTTATTCAAAATCATGAATATTATCTGAATACACCTATATAGTACAATATATTTTTATTTTGTTACAAGATTAATAATTATTCTTCTTAAATTTATTTTGACTTAAAAAATTTTTTTTTTCACATTGATACTATAAGCATTTGAGGTTGGGAACATTGAATCCAATTCTTTTTAAACGTTTCGGCATTTCTACGCTGCAATCATTAATGTGAAGAAAAAAGTTTTAAGCCACTTCTATTGTATTTCTGAAGAAACGGCCCAGATGACAGTCGTTTTGCTAAAAATTGTTTTTCTGTTTAGTTGAACACTTCTACCGGCAGCCAACTGATCCTTTCTTCAAAGAAAAATTTCTCTTATAGCGATGATCGAAACATGAAGCTATTTGGAAAGGCAAAATTATTCAGTTTTTTTCCGTCGAATTACCCTCATCAGTCTTCGGACTTCTGTAACTCTTTTTCTAGTAGCAGATGTCATATTGCTGTCAAGAGTAAACAGATTTCTTCCAATTCCTGTTGTCTGAAATGGTATCTAATACATTAAAGGCGGGGATGTCTGACAATGTAATTCCGCCTTCGACTATTCTGGACTGAATTACATCACATTATTTTCTTCGAATCATTTTCTTTGTTTTTAAATCAAAATGTATCAAATTGGCACCATGGAGAATGTAAACGAATTGAAATGCGAAATTTAACTGATGAATGGTATAATGGATAACCTCAATAAATTCATTTTCCCTTTGTGGCTAAATCAAAATGTAGCAAATTGACACCATGGGGAATATAAAAGAATAGACATTCGAAGTTTAACTAGTGTATGATATTATAAATCTCTATAATAATTTCAGTCATCGTTTTATTCTATTTTTTACATTAATTAATTTAGAGCATTTGTCAATTTTTGAAATGTTTTATTTACATTGCTTACGAGTAAATGTTTGAGCAAAATTAAGAGTAAAATTTTAATGTTGATCTTTTTACTTTCTTTCTGAAACCTTGAGTTAATTGAGTTTATTCACTAATTTTGAAAATCTGGGCTGTTATAAGATGCATCAAGAACAAAATCCATAGTTTTAAACAATGGGCATGTGATAAATTTTTTTTTCACGCTTTTACATTGCAGATTATACATTGTAATTTATTACTATCTGCCTTTTTCTCATCAACTTTCGCTAGATTTTTGGCATAATCAGTGTTGAAATACACGAGTTTTCAGATATTAAACTACTGCTACTTTCAGTAGAGATGTGAGTATTCTAAATTTATATCCATTTTATTAACAGATAAAATAAATATCCATTCTATTAGCAGATGTAATAAATCAAATAAATATCCATTTTACTAGAAGACTTAATAAATGTAATAAATATCTATTTCATTAGCAGATGTAATAAATATCCATTTTATTAGCAGATATAATTTAATGCAATAAATATGAAGATGCTATATTGTTTTGAGAATCAAAGAAATATTTCTCATACTGCGAAATGTAGTAATTTTTTTTATCACAATGGTAAGAATAGAATTTTAATAAATAAATTATGATGCAGAATAACTTGAACAAATTATCTACTATCGCAAAATTGAGTAATCATAATGTGATATAACTATGTTTTTGAAATTTCTTGTGGTTAAATGAATTATATGATGCATTCTCACAGAATTAATGATTTTAATAAACAAATTTTAATATGGAGAAATTTGAACAAGTAAATCTATTTTCGCCATTTAATCTGATTATTATACTATTTAATTTTTTAACTAAATGTTTTGAATTTAAGTTATATATTCTTAACATTTTTGTGGATGAGTATATTTTGTTTAGTTTTAATATCGTTTAATTGTTTGGAAAAATGCTAGCATTCTATAAATCATTAACTACTTTTGTCACTTAAATATATGAACATATGAAACAGTTACTTGATGAGGGTATTATTAGTTAAGACTAAACTAAATTTGATAGATACAAATTCTATCGGACAAATATTTGCGCTTATAAAAAGACATATGTTTAAAAATTTATATAAGACAAAAATTTATAATGTTTGTATATTCTGAAGTTCCTTTCAAGCAGAGTTTCATAAAGGGATATGTCAAGCATGGAACACCTTATTTTGGCTTACACAAGTAGATTAACGGTAAATTTATTGTAGTATACTTGACGACTCCTGAGACAATATTGACTAACTATTAAACATAGGAAATATAATAACTGTTGAAGATATATACCACTGTCAAAAGCAGTAATTACTAATTTTCAACTTGCAAAAGTATGGAAATGGTTACAGCACACCTTTGATTAAATAAGCAATATGTTCACATACCCTGATGATTGCTTAGCTTATGCGTATGCTTAGCTTAGCTTATGCCTAATCGTATGTTCACATACGATTTGATGATTGCTTAGCTTATGCGCGCAATTTCAATTGCAATCCTCTACTTTTGATGAATTCTATATCATTTCATTAAAAAAAAACTTCAGTTTTTGGGTAGCTGCAAAATGAATAAGTTTTATTAAAAAAAGAATGTATTAAATCTCATACATGAGCAAATTATCTAAAAAAATTATCTTTTATAATTTAAATTTCTCCAGTACGTCTGTTTATTAAAATGTAAAACTCCTAATCTTTCACACAAAATCTAATTATTTAGGCCTTTTGAATGAATTTAAAATGTAGTGAATGATTTTTAAATTAATTTTTTTTACTATGCAGTTTAAATGAAGTATGTAGATGCTATTAGAAATCCAAAATCGAATGCAGTGTAATTTTAACATTGAGGTAAATTCAGTGTTTACATTTTTCGTGTTTCCTAAAGTTTAGATCTTGAATAAGGTGAAGATGAAATATAATTTTTAAAAATATGTTTGAGCTAATTAGCAGGCACATTAACTACTTTTGAGTCACATTTAAATTCGATATTCTAAAAAATTTGTTTATTTTTTTTCTCTCTTAAAAATAACTTTCTTCATAAGTCACTAAAACAATGTACCATTCTGTTATTTATTATCTTGCAGCTTTAAATGTTCTTCAATTGTTTTCTTAGATATGATATTATATCCTTAAAGAGCTATGGAAGCATATATGGAGTGTTGATTAAATGTTTATCTCACTCAAAAACCACATGTCACATTTGAAGGATATAATGTTTTTACTTTATCGTATATGTAGTATAGAGAACAGTAAATAAGAAATCTGAACTCGAGATTTTGACGAATTTTTACGTTTTAACCCTCTTTGAGTTTGAAAATAGCATTTTTAGAAAATATACGTCTTTTTGTCAATCTTTGAAAAAGGTAATTCAAAAATACTTTGAGCTAGATGGCCTGAATTTGGTATGCGGTCTTTGTACCAAATTTGCAGATTTCTAGCAAATTGAGAAAAATCTCTTTAGAGGATATTAATTAAAAATTTGATAGATTATATACAAGCAGGCGGATGTCTGTACGGCTGTTCGAATATATTTTAACACAATAATTACAAAGCAAAAAGAACTTGATTGATAAAATGCGGTACACAGATTTAACATCTGTAATGTAGACACTATAGATAACAATTTGGCATCTGTAATGTCAAATTTAGATCCAAATACAATTACTGGTTGATTGCATATTGATCTGCACTTTCAGAATCACGCAAACACGATAATTCAATAATGCAATGACTTAAATATATGAGATTTGTTATGTGATTCCATAACTGTAAGTACAGTTTCGTGTCAAATGTTTATTTCAATCGTTTGAGTAAAACGTGTCTAAAACACAAACTCGATTTTTGGATACTATTAGCGCATGCCGTACAACTCGCCAAGGAGGTTACGATTGATTCAGTAAAAAGGCTATTTTCTTGCCAAAAGTTAATACTTCATAACTGTTATGCTCCAATGACATTTAAGTCATTCTCTTCAGTGACAAGTTTATTACAGAGTATGCGAGAAAATTTTGGAGAGACTACTTCCTCTGGTTATCCTCATATATTTAACGATTATCAAACGTTTCATTTCAGTTTTTAAGCCTTAAAAGCAAAATTAAAAAAATGACAATCGAATAAACTAAAAGTATGTTGATAAAAGGTGTCAGATATAGGAAAAATTCGCACGGAAAAGCTCCTTTTATGTACTTCCACTTCATCGATAGATGGTTATTGGATTTACTTCATATAAAAAGCAGAATGGAAAGTTCTTCCAAAATACCCGCACTCTTCTTTTCCCTCACACTATAAATTTCATAAGCACGCATGCATGCAGCTTCAAATTCCGTAGTCATCCCGACGAGTCAGTGAAGCACTAATGCAGAACCAGAAACCGACTCCTCCATCAATTCTTACAACTCAAACTTAATCACTGAGCTCGGGACTTCTCCTCTAAATCATCGGGGCTCTTGTTGATGGGTATTCTTCGCTTTTTGACGTGTTTCTTCCGCCCACAAATGATAGTTATTATGCGTCCATGTGTCTCTTCCCGCTTTTGTCTTTCTTGTTTTAGTCTTTTTGTGCCTTTTCAGCAGCGGATGCATCCCGGAAAAAAACGTTCATTTCACGACTCCAGCATATTGATATGGTCTTAACGGGAACAACGTGTCCTGAAGGCGGATCCTTATCGATTTACGGAGTGAAAAGAATACAATAGTACACTACATTTCGCACGTCTCTTTTAGTGGTCATTCGTTATTCAGGCTTGATAAATACAAGTCAAATGGGAAGATTTTAAAAATTTAATTTAAGAAGAAAAAAAATGATGGGAATAAGGGCATTAATAAAAATCATTTTTGATTGTATTGATGATAAATATTTTTTTCAATATGAGCTTTTTTTTTTTGGAAATGATAATTTCCAACAAATATTATTAACTCAATCAGAAAAATTGGAGATTATTTTTTCACACTATTAATATAAGTGTAAATAATGAATTAATCGTAAGCTAAATTAACAGGAAATAATAAATTATTCAAAATAAAGTATTAGCTAATGAGGTTTTCTTAAAATTTACTCATTTCAGTTACTAGAAATCAAGGAACCTGTTAAATGTTTGAAGCCCCTAAAAAATTTGTAAATATACCTTGTTCGTAATTTTAATTTATATTAGTAATATGATAAGAGAACAGCTGGTGATTGAAGGCGACTAGGTATAGTTAAATTTTTGAATGTGATGTAGTGTAGATTTTATCAATATATTTATTTTATCAATTAGTGTACTAGCATCAATATATTTATGCTAGTTCCCGATTAGTAATTATAATTTTTCTATATTTCTCATGAAAAATTTTAATAGGGATAAAAATTTATCAGAAGAAAATCCTTCCTTACATCCTCCAAGAAAGAAATTCCTGATTTTATAGCTAAAGGATTGCAAGAGAATCCATGTCATCCTCTTATCAGTAGAAAGACTTATTTTAAAGAGCGTAAGACTGTTTCTTATATGATGCAACAGAAATTGCAGTCTATGTTATTTTCTTCTATTAGGCTGAACTAACATTAATACATTATTATCATATTTACAAAGAGAAGAATGTGACATTCAGGAAACGACGCCACCAAACGAGGCTGATACCAAAACCTATCGGAGTATTTCACTGACAAATTCATTTGTGCAATAGTGTGTGATATAGTCTATTGGCTTCTACAAAACTTGGTAAAACAAAAAGAACAGAACAGAGCAAAAACAATAACCTGTGAAAGTTTAGATCAAAGAATGAGTTCCTTCTAAAATTGGAGATTATCTATTGATTGTTGAAGATAATCGCAAATATTTACTTTTCATAAATGCACCCCTTTCTCACAATCTTAATGAAGTTATTGCAATTTTATGAGATTCAGTAATCTGAAATTTATACAGTCTTAAATATTAAGATATCCCAAAGTTATTTTAATTTTTTATATGAAATGATTGCACATTTTAATGTTTAAGATAGATTCATTGCATTATATGTATATGAACCAATTTGCTCTATTACTTTCTTTAATTTCTCAGTAAGCCTCAACATTCCCTCTTTTTCAAAATTGTTGGAACTTACTTGCAAAATTCCGCTTATGCATACGGGCCTTTTACCACAGAAGGATATTTTTAATAAAAGAATAAATAAAGTCGGATACAAAAATAGAGAGAGATAATTAATAATAATATAAAGGAGTTTCTCGAAACTTCCAATAAAATTTTAATAATTTTTCTTTTACAGGTAATGCAATATGGAATTTTGCATTGTCTTGATGAAAAACGACATCTGTCAGTCCGTCAATTCTGGTTATTTTCCTACTTTGGCGGCTTTCACTCAGTAAATTAATTGCAGTATACATCAGAATTGATGGTTTCAGTTTGAGAAAGAATAAAATTTTTCAGTATCACCAAATGGTCAAAAGAAATTTCTTTAAGTGAACCAGTGACAAAACTCGTTAAAAGAACATGCAGAATTTTTAAGACAGAAATAATCTGTTTCATCTCTGGAAAAGTAATCACATGTAGAGATGTCATAAGACGGTTTGCATCAACTTGTATGAAACCTAAATGTCACACCGATGGACATATTCCATCCTGATCAAATGATTACATTACGTTTTCCTGGAAATATCAGTATATCTGCTATTTTGAGGCTCTGTAACACAGTATCACGAAATGCGTCATCAAGGTATTAGTTAGAATGGGCTTGATGAGGTCCATATTCATTCTGTGGCCACAACTTTCTTCTTTTTCAACTGAAAATGGCCATCTCTAAATGTCTTAAACAAATTGCAGACAAAATTAATATTTTTAGTAACAATCCTGCATTTCTTAAAATAATACAGATAACTTGCTACAAATAGTTTAAAAGAGGCTGTATTAATAATAAAACATAAATCGCATTCAACGACGAATAAATCCGTTGCCATAGAAGGATAATATATATGGCTGCGTACTTGTATAATCATTGTCTGTTAAAAACTCTCTTAGAGTTGTGCGAAAAATACATACATGATATCTTAATTCTGAAATTCCACCGTCTACGGTCTATTATTTTTAAACTGGGCACAAATGAATGCTTTTAAGTACACAGGAATTGCATTTGCAAATAGCAACTGTAGTATTGAAAACTTTATTGATGCCTTTCTTCTTTATACAATTCATTTCAACTATATGTCCCCGTTTCCATAACATAATTCACATCTTGAACATAAAACGCTTTTGAACTATACAAAACATCTTATTATGGTCTTATTATCATGCTAAGGCTGTGAGACAAACCCCCACTTTTATGACGAGACGTACTTACTGGAAGAATTATGTTATGACCTATGAAGACTTTTTGCCCTCGAGTTATATGATTATCTCGTTATTTCAAATAGAAGAGAGCATTACCTTCACAAAAGTAATAATTATTTTTTATGCATAATAATTGTTATCTCCAAAATTTCTTATCTGTACAACAGTTATTGATAAATAAATAGCAGATATCACCGTCATAGTTACGACTTATTTTCTCATTAATGCTTGGTATTCAAAGATTTAATTCAGTTTTATAATTTTTTTTAATCTTCGAATATGCTTTCAATGCAATTACTCAACAAGGAGTTTGAAAAATTTATTTATTGTTGTAGAAACGTATGCTTATTTCATATGAGAGGAACTAATATTTTCCTATTATAATGCCTGTTTCTTCCCAATTATTTCTTGAATGCCCATGGAAATTCTATAGCAAGATTATATTTAGTTTACATATAAGTGTGTTACTCTCTGTTTTTAAAATTCAATGAAAGAATTTCCTTCGCTGTCTCCCTAATTAAATATTAAATATATATAAAATACTCCCTAACTACATAGTATAGGACTCAAGTGTATTTTATTTTAATAAATATAAATTATTACCCACTCAGAACAATAAATTACCCATTTTAAATTTGCATTTAAGCAGAAAAATTGCAATTAAGCTATCATGAAATAAATTTCCAATATAGTTTCCAGCATAATGTATGGAATTCCATAATTTTATTTTAAATTTTATATAGCAAGCTACAGTATTCTCTGATATTAATTAAGCTATCATAGAATAAATTTAAATTATAGTTTTCAGTATAACATATTCAGTTCTATAATTTTATTTTAGATTTTATATAACAAGCTACAATATTCTAAAGATGGTTTTCCCTTAATAAGGTTTTTGGTATACTCAACATTTAAAAAAAATCGAAGCCACTTCTTTCATAACAGAAGCAAAAAAGAAGTAAAATTTATATTAAACTATTTTCCGGAAAATGAATAGTTACGTTGTAGGTAAAATATTCAAATAGCTGAGTTATTTAAAGGGATATTTTGTTTTTATTGGAATCTGCTGCGGTGAGTATGACTTGTTTTTTCATATAAGTTATATCAAACCTTTTTCAGACAAAGTTTAGATTTTAAAAAATCATTCAGAGTACTTTAATTGCCTATATTAAATATAATAAGATATTCCGCACAGCTCTTCTATGAAAATGTTTCTACAAAAGAAGATTATTTTTTTCATTTTGTAGTAAAGAAGTTTAAAGGATATTACATATTGTAGACTAACGTCATATCATTGCTTTTAAAGAAAAACATCATCTACACTCTGAGAAAGAATTCTTCAAATAAAACTAAAATAAATACCAAAATAGTGCTGAAATCTTTACATTTGAAATTAAAATGGTATTTGATATACTGCAGAATTTTCAAAAATATTTTATTAATAAGAAATTTTAACTCTATATAGGATTATAATACAAACACTTTTAGTCAAATTTAGGCTATTCAAACTTAATCAATTTCTCTTGCCACAAATGATAGCTATTATATGCCCATATGCATTATCCCTTTTTTTTGCGTATTTCTTTTTTTCAATATTTTCTTCAGTGGATGCATCTTGACTGAAAAAGTATTTATTTCATGCATGCAGAATATAGAAACTGGCTTAACACAAAGGATACTTCGAGATAATGGAGTCCTTATCATTTTAGAAGAGCATACAGAAAAATTCGTGTTTTCCTCATTAGTTTCCTGTAATATTTAGAAGAATTTAATTTTAAAAACTATTTATACATAGAGAAGAAATGTTTTGAATCAATTTACATGAAATGTACTAAAATAATTTGCAAGGGTAAGTATTGTTGGATGCTTGGTGCCACACAGGAAGATGCACTATTTTCTGCAAGAATTTTATTCTCAGATGAAGTATTCATTAAAGAGAGGTGCAGAGAGTTTACAAGAGAAGGCGTTTTCAACACGCACAATGCACATATTTGGTCATCCGAAAATCCCTATATGACTATCTCGTCGACCTTGCAACACAAATTTAGTATTAATATATGGGCAGGAATTCTCGTAGATCATCTGTTGGGACCGTATCTTATGCCCGAAAGTCTCAGCGGCGAAGGGTACCTTGTTTTCTTGCATAACGTTCTTCCGGATTTACTATAGGGAATACCGGTAATTGCACGTACAAAGTAAAAGCACGATCCAAAAGATTTAATTCTAACATAAACAAATAAAAATCAACTTGAGGCTACCTTTCTGGATTTAAAAATCGAAATTGCTAATGATGAAACAATAGTTGGTATCTACGATAAAAGTTATGAATTCAACTTTAAAATTACAAAACTATGTAACTATCATTCCAATCTAAACTCTAAAATTTTCAAAAATCTAATTTTCTCACAAGTTAACAGGATAACAAAAATGCCTATATTGAAGCATCAAATAACCTCATTAAAAATTTAATTAAAAATGAATTTCCTAAAAATTACTGTAATGTCAACTTTTTAATTAAACAAGATATGGTTTGGGATTAATCCTTTACCTAAAATGAAAATAGAACTTTCCTTACATATTAGATCACTCAATAGATGGCGCTGGGAGACTACAATTATTATTTACCTTTAATACGTTAGCTTTGTGTTTTTAAAAAGCGGGAATCACAATCGATAGCTTAAAATGTCCTTGCCTGCTGCTGGTATGTTCTTTCCTTTTTGTTTTTTTCTTTAGTGGTTTAAGTGTTTATTGCTATTTTGTTATTGTATTTTTACTTATTAGTGGTTATTTTCTTCTAATTTGTTGTTTTGTATTCTCCTTTCTGTTAAAATGGTATATCTCTTAGGCCTAATTTCAGGTTATTTTCGGGTTAACGAGGAATCATTATTAGACTTTCTTGTCTGCATTCCCTCACAGATAAGATTCCTTTTTTTAATCCCTGCTTGAGGGTGACCCTTGAAAAAGTCTTCAGGCCGGATTCTTTTTTTATTTGGTTTATTTGATTTTCCTATTAACTTGATTTTAATACTTTTGTCTCAATTCATCTGTGTTTTAGAAGTAGCTGCATTTGCACTCTCTAAATACTATGATGTTTTTCCTGTTCCTTTTTCGGTTTTAGTTTGAATAAGAAATAATTTTTAGTTGCGATTCCGAAACTATTTCGTTTCGTTTTCAAAATATTTCTTACTTTAGATTAGTTTTTTATATAACTGTTTTAAATTGATTCATTTGAAATATAGTAATCGAAGGAGAACTTTCAGATTCAATCAATAGAGTTTTAACCCTTATATTTTCTTTTTTATTTGGAAGGCTTTTAAGTTAACATATTGATGATTGTATTCTATTCTATAGAACGTATGTTTCACTTCAGTAGTCTAAAGAAAAAATCATTCAGATGAAACATACATTTCAGTAAAACCAGGTGTCTATATTTTGGAAAATACTCTAATTTCAACATTTAAATAATAAAAAAAATTAAAAAGATTCAATATTTTATAAATTAATGAATTTATTTATTAACTTATGACAAGTAATGTTAAATGTTGCTTTAATAATAGAGACTAAATGTTACAGATTTTCCTTATTAATTCCCCCTTAGTTCATATTCCTTATCAGAGTGTGCTAAAGTAATATTGATTAAAATTAAAATATTATTTATTAAAAAAAAATCTTTTCAAACAGTATCCTGTTCTTAAAGTTATATTTCTTAAATTTATAAGTAAAAAGATCAAATCAATTCATGCTAAAATAATTCCAACTGATTAATAATATAATGACCATTCCCAAATTAATAATTGAACTCCTAAAATGCAAATGATAACTTCTTAAAAGCTAAAATTCCTCAAGAAGCGTTAGTTTTTTTTATTAAATTCCACATAATTATTCAGTTCTTCTTTAGCAATGTAAAAATTCGCTAAGAAAACTAATAAATCCCATTATTAATGAGTAAAAATTATTTTTTCGGTATTATTAAGTAAAAGATTTAAATAATCAATGCATTTAAATGAGCACTAGTACTTTCCCCTTTCACTTTGTTTACGTCAATAATCACTTAAAATAAACTTAAGCATCATTTTTTATCTTAATCCGCAGTTAAACAATCTTAATAGAATTTTCTTTTTATCCGTGTACTTAAGAAGCCTTTAAAATTAAATACATATGTCTTTTAATAGATTCTCAAATATCTTCCCAAAAAACTAGAAAAAAATAATTTAAATCATTATGAGGAATCATTTTTGTTATTTTGCTAACATTCTTTACTTAACAATATATAAAGCCCACTTTAAATAATTCAGTTTCGGTATTAGTTCTGAAAAATGTTACGTAAACTACTAATTAAAAGACTACAAAATCAGATACGAGATTTATAATAACATAAAACTAGCATTTTTGAAGCTTTTTCTGTTATTTTTATTTATTTAATAAAAATAACTGTCAAATTTATAAAAATAAAGAGCAAGTAATTTACACAATTAACTCTTAAATTTCAAATCAAAATATGGCTAGATGCCAGATTTTTTTTTATCTTCTATAAAATAAATACATCTTTACTATTCTTTGCTCATAATTAGATTTGTTTCAAAAATGCAGCTAATGTTTTTTTTTTCCAGTTTTTAAATTTTAATAAATATTAAGATTTTAGGATTTAAAAATTGGATTTAAAGAGATGTAATTCTATAATGGCGGAGGGTATTTAAGATACTCCTTGTTTAATTCATATTTCTGTCTTCTTTAGATATGTATTTTGACTCATGAACTATTTAAATTAAAGCACTTTCATAATTTTCATTTTTTATGTTTGTAGATATTTCAAAATTGTATTTTTAAACAAATTTTATGCATTTTTCAATATTACAAATTTATTAATACCTCGGAGTTAAATGAAAAGAAAAATAATCTTGATAATTCACGAATTGAAATTAAAAAAATATGCATTTAGTTTTTAACTTCTAGAACTTTATTTAATTTAAACAGTTTTTTTTATTATATTAAATTTAATTTACTGAAAAAAAAGAGATTCTATTTAAGGAAAAACGTCTTTTAGTGTGTAAAATATAAAGAAAAGCTCGAAATTCTCAAGTTTTGTCCATACAAGTAAAACTAATTTTCCCCTCTCACATTAAAATATTAACACTTGACTTCAGCAGGATTTTTGAAAGCTATTTTAAGAAATTTTCTCTTTTTTCAACGCATTTGTAACAGTAAAATGAAATTCATATTTATAATAGAAAGTAAATTTAATTACTGCAAAAAACATTTCCTGGAATTAAAAAGTAACTTAAAGAGAATTTCACCCCAATTATAAAATTTATTAACTGAAGATGTACTATGCATATCGCATGTAATATATTTAGACAGACATATATTTTTCAACACAATTTTTTTTAATATTTCCTTATATATATATATATATATGTTTTCTAAAAAAATAGATTTTTTTTTCGCAATTTCTTAAGTCTGCGAAGCAAAAATTAAATTTTAATATAAAATATATTGAAAATAACAATTAATAAGATTTGTTTGTAGTTAGGAACTACGAGATATAAAATATTAGGAAGGAATTTACTGATATAGAAAAAAATAAAGTTATTTAAGAAATATAGTTAACGTCAAAAATAGTTAATGTCTGTAATTAATAATAAAATTAATGTTCATTTAAAAAATAAACTTAATTGTAGATATTAAATTTTAAGCATTTTATAAAAGTTTGTGTTACAAATTTATATGCAAGAATAGGTTGACATACTTTGCCCGATAATGGAATCAATTAGAATATTTTATAAATATTTTGATAACATTAGGAAATTAGTAAGTAAAAAAAAATGCATGTTTTATTACTGATATAACATAAATGTCAAGTGCATAAGAAAGATAATAGCAATTTTGAATCATGAAGTTTCATTAGTTTCGATTGTTCAATTGTTAGTTCAGTCTTGGTATATAATCGCGAAAATGAAAATGTTATGAGTTCATCAGGGTTAAATCAACAAATTACAGAAATAAAGTAAAACTTCGATCAGTAGCAAAGTTGTTTCCTTTCTTATGTTATTGAAATAACCTGATGTTCGGGATATTTGGATGAAATAATATTGTTCAATTCGAATTAAAAAGGATGTCAAGTTCAAGATTTCTTGTCCAGTTGAGTGATTTTTATAATACCAAATTGAATTTAAAAGCAGCCGTCGAATTCACCCAGATAAATAAATGAAAGAATATAATTACAAAAATGGTCGATTATTTTTTTTTCCCTTTTTAATACAACTATATTTCTAGTACATATTTCTCGAAGAATGTAATATTGTATACGTATTTCTTATTTTGGGAATAAGAATATGTTATATATTGATTATTATGAGTGCAATATATAATTTAAGAACGAAATGAGTAATGAAAGCAATTATGTAATATCTAAAATGTTATTTTACATATTTATATTTATTTAAATTAAAATTATGTTTTAAAAAATTTCTCTGAGATGTTTGATTAAATTATATGAGTGTAATAACAATGTAATTAGTGTAATAAATGTAAAAACACGATCATTTACAAGAAATGAAAATTTTATAATCCTAAGAAATTTTTTTCCTTAATTTTAAAATTCAGTTTTCTTAAAATTCAGAAACCAATGTTCCAAATGGAATAGTTTTTAAGTTCTATCTAAGATAAGGAATTTGAGATATAATATCGCTTTAGTTCTTTTATAGAAATCAAATCAGAAAACAATAAAGTTTAATTAATTTTTTATAATTCCAAATTTTTTGCTGTTGTTTTATTTGTTTCTATGATTTAAAGATACCACAAAAAAACTTAAGTTTAAAACATTTTGTTGTTGCTTTTAGGACTCTTGAATGCGATATACACTTCAATATTTTTAATTGAAAATGCTGCCTCTACTCCTACCGTGACGGCATTTATTCTCCATTATAATTTCCTTTCTAATCTAAGGTATTCTTGAAAATATTCTCAATATTAATATAAAACATTTTTTTTAACTTTTGATGAAACATTTAAGAAGCAATTAAAGATCAAAAATTTTTTGCATTTACAAGTGCCTTTTAACGCATAAAAGAGGAATAAATATCAGAAATATTAATGGCAAAATACTGATTAAAGTGAAAAGAGTGAATTCTAATTAAAAGTGTCATGCTAGAATATACAGAAAACATGAAAATTAAATTTTTAATATTTTCTCTGTTTATTATATAAAATGATTAGTTTGAAATAAAACAAAAATTTTAATCTTAGAAATATGTTAGTTTAATTAACAAACATTCATAGAATTATCAATTAGAATTACAAACAGTCATTAGAATTTAAATTTGTAGTAATTAATTTTTTAATCAAATTATTGAATAATAATAGCCTTAGTACATTTTGCAGGAAACTGGATCATTAATTTTGATTTGCCTTAAATTTTATCAATTAATGAAACTTTGCATGAATGAAGTCTTATAATAATATTATGAGCGAATTCTTTTCAATAAATTAATATGAAAAATATCAATGTAATTAAGAATACTTGCAATTATGTCTTTTAATAAGTATAATTTTTACATTTTAGAACCATTATAGGACTTTTCGGTAGAGCAATAATTTATTCCTTAACATAAATCCAAAATATGATTAAAAACAGGCGATGTGTGAATGTATGACTAAAAGGATACTATAACCATAGATTTAATCAAATTTTATATTGTCACAACACATTAATATGTTGATATTTGATGATATTGTAATATGTAAACATTTGATTTTTAAAAATTAATCTCTTAATGATTTATTTAATTCGATTATAAAGATTCGGATGAGTTGAAATGATCAAATATTTTTCAATTCATGACAAGAGAAGTCGCTGCTGTGTTGATTAGTTCAAGAAATGCTAAAATAAGTAAACTAAAAGTTCAATTATTTGGAATGAAAGCATTTGCAAAAACGTTATGCGACAAAAAAATTTTACATCATATTAAAATTCAATTAATTATCTTTCCAATAATAGTAGTCAAACCTTTGTTTAATATTTTGTTGGTTTCCAAATGTCATAAAATGTTCAAATGTTATATTTTATTTAATGTCTTATATTTGATTTTATAAAGTGTTTCGTCATAAATATGTAATTAGTAGTTATAAAAATTGTTGACAAAATAATATAATACAATTATATGTAATGTATAATACATACAGAATATATATGTATTAATACATACAGAATATATATGTATTAATACATACAAAATTATATGTAATAATCTACTTACATATTTCTCTTAAGCGATTGCCAAAAAACACAGTATTTAGATATAAGATTTGGCAACACCCACAATCTGATAACATGATTTTGCTTTCTAAAGTTAAAATAATAAAAACAAGTGCTATTTGTTATAAGTTTTCATTTGAATCAAAAAATTCATTACAATAAACATAAATTTCAACTCTGTTGTTAAATTTAATCAAAAGGTAGGAGCAAACGAATTCATTATTTAAATAGATCAGTTCAAGAACCTTGTGAGGGACATTTAGGAATAAGAAGTAAGTAAAGGAACTTCGATACGCTAGATAATGAAAAACGGTATTTCATTTCATATAAAAAAATGAAAAAACAGGTAGCAAATTAAAGTCTCAGCAATCACAGATCAATACAGAATAGATATTCACATTACAGGTACAAAGAAAATCACTAAATTGGAAAGAAATTACACTTCTAGAGCATTCTCGGCGAACACGATTTCAGATACAGAACTCTTATGTCTATTCTGTCTCGCTTTACTCTTTTATGTCTACACAGGATTACTGATAAGTCTTGATGTTATTCGGAATTTTCTAGAAAGAATTCTAGATCTTTGTTTCTAATAGAGATAGCGCCATAATTTTCATATTTTCCAAAACCTTCTATTTAAGCATCAGTGTAGCATCCGTAAAGAATTTCTGTGAATGTCTCTTATGAACCATGATATTAATTTGGCAGTTAAGATATATTATAGTTTCGTAATAGTAAATTAATGAGATATTTTGACTTATTTTCGAAAATTTAAAGAGATACTTTAGTAACAGTTATTCGATCTTCAATTTTATTAGTTTTTTTTAAAGATAGTCATGGTATATCTGAAATGTTTTCGAAACTCCTCAAAGACATCAATATATTGACTACTTACATAACAGCAAGTGTGTTGTTCACCTTATATTCCTCTATGTATAGTTCTTCTTACAGTTTTCCAACTTTATTGATTTAATATATTTTCTCGTTGAAATTTTTTCCATTACATAGATAATTTTTTTCCATTATATAAAAAAAATTATATAATTTTTAATTATGAAAGTGAAAACATTAAAGAAAATCAATTTAAATCTTTCAGTAAAATATAAAATTGTTGTTTATCATGGTAAATCTTTTAGTACATCACCCTACGATTTCCCTAAATTTCTTATTATTAATTTAAAAAAATTATTTTTTCGGATTCTCTTTTAATGTATTGAATCTCTAATTAATTAATTTTTTTATATTTACATTTGATGCTTTAATTTATCTTCTAATCGCTTGCAGAAACCATAAAAAAATATTTTTGATGTTAAACAAAATTTATTCCTTGTTCATTAAGACAAATAAATTGAAACAAATCATTCAAATGAAACATAGTTTATTTGTTAAGGCATTAAATGCCTACACTGTAATGAGCGATGCAAGAATGGTTTATGCTTCAAAATTGAGAAGATCGCTGAGTTTCCTACAGGGGATTGATGAACATTAGACAATATAGTTTTCTTCTCCTAGTTCATAAATAAGCTTTTTATTTACTTCTCTAAAATGGCAGAAGAAGTCAGTTTAAAATTATTTCATCTATTTGATTCCAATTTTGCAAAAACATTTATATCTAATTACCTATTAAGGGAATTATATTTTATTCGGTTACTTCAGTTTAGGGGGAAAAAGCAGTAAATTAAACATGAAAAACATGTCAACAAAAAGTTATATTTAAGCTGAAATGGAATAAATTTAAAGTATACTTTCCAGCACAATGCTTTCAGTAAAATAATATTGTTCGTAACATTTTAACATATTTTTCTTTAAATGAGTATTTCCACCCCCTTTTATTCAAATTGAAGTTTGCTGAAAGTTAATTACTAATATATTTAAAGGTTAATTACTAATATATTTCTGAAAAAAGATGTAAAATTCTCGAAATAAGCATACTTAGCAAATATCTTTTAAAAAAAATCTTTATGAGATAAAAGATAACATAATTTATTTTATATGTTTTGAAAAATATTCTTAATCTCAAATAAAATTAATTTTTTCAACTTTTGTACTTTGTGACAATTCTTACTCAATCATCGACTATATATTATTGCACTGCCATTACCTGAAGAAGTACTTAAATATATCCTTGTATTTATTTCTACTTCGGCACTGAAGAAGAAACAAAACAGACAACGGTCATTACATTACAAATCGTTTTTCTGTTTAGTTGAATGTATCGAAATTCAACCATCTGATCCTTTTTGCTAAGAAATATTTCCCTGAAAGCGATGATCGCAGCATAAAGCTTTTTGGAAATACAAACTTATTCAGTTTTGTTCCGTGGAATTACCCTCATCAGTCTACAGTCTTTGGCAGCCCTTTTTCCTCCCAGTAGATGTCATATTATTGTCAGGAGTAAACAGATTTCTTCGAATTCCTATTGTTCGAAGTGCTGTCTAATGCATTACTGACGGAAGTATCTGACAAAGTAATGTCGCCTTTCCTGGATTGAATGGCATCACATTGCTTTTATAGAAACTGTTCCTTTTCTTTTCTTTTCTTTTCTTTTTCTGGAGCAAAATGGAGCAAGTAGGAGGGTACTTCTAACAGTGGTAAAAATAGATAAACTAATTTTGTAGCAAAACGGATATACAGTGATCTACGGAATTATATTAATATTTTTAACAAAGATGAATTTTAAAGAAATTTTTTCTTCTTTTTTTTTTGTAATTGATGAAGGAAAATATGTTAAGAAAGATTCTGTAATATGAAAAAACAGTAAAATCATAGTTTAGTGTGCCTCTTATCTCGACATGGACGACAACAGTAGAAAGTCTCCAATCAAGATGGCTGACCATATAAACAATACTGCAAAGCAATTACAGATACTCACTATTTATATTTAAATTATGAGATTTATTTACACGATTTTTATATCTAAGAAAACTTCTTTTTGAACTTTTATGGATCACATTTACTGAATTTTTGAATTCTGAAATAACGAACTTTCGCGAACCGGCTGTACTGGTCTGTACTTTAGACAATAACATTCGAATACTCGAAGCCTTCGGCATCTGAGAAGTCACCAGGCAGAATTTCTAAATTTAACAAAACATCCTACGGCTTTGTGGAAATTTAGAAGCTCATTAAACGTAAGGAGTTTGAGAATAACAGGAACAACCAAGAGAAAATGAAAGCATCCTAATACCTTGGATGGTAACTTTTCTTAAAAGGAAATTTGAAGTAATAAATTCATTTACTCGGTTCAACTAATTCTTCATTTGAGAAGAGAACGATTTCCATAATAAAAACAAAAGCAGAACTTTCGAAACAGCAGAAAATTCTTTCTATTAGCGATATATATATATCGAAATATATATATTGAATTCATAAATACAATAATCCTCATGATATTTATAACTATAATATTTCTAATTATCTTAATCATCAGACATGTGATAATTGAACACATATAGCTTGTCAAATTATCACGTTAAATCCACGAAAAGAACAACAAATTGCTAAGAATTATATTAAATTGTTAGGATAAAAAACTATGAAATAAAGATAAATGATTAAAAAAACCTGGTACAGATGCTTTTAGTTTCTGTTCTGGCAAAATTCTAGTAGACGATTATAATTAGAATAAAATAGTTTGGTAAGAATTGCAAGGGGTTAAGTATTATCTGTTCATAGTTCAATTTAAAATAATACTGAAGGGTTTATTAGCAATAATAATACTTTCGATTATAAAATGCAATTTATTTAAATTCTTTAATGATGTTTATTTGCCGATTATTTTTAATTTTTATTTCTTACAAAATATCTCTAGTAGATGTACAACGCAACAACCGAAAACAATTGTGAACTAATCTGTATTAGGGTTGCTAGGAAAATTATTCCGATTGACATTGGCGACAATTTCGGGGGCACACTAAATTAAGATTAAACCGAAAAATGTATTTTCACTTTGTCATTAAATATCACATTATATATTTTTTATTAAATTGTTTTCCGAAGTTGCAAGCGAGGGAATAAAACTAAATCATGTGATTTTAACAATGATCGAGTGACAAGATATTCATTTAAGCCACAGAGTAAACTTTCAAATTTTTAATGTGTGGATTTAAATTTAAGTAAATTAATAGACTTTAATTTCTAGAATTGACATTTACTTTCAGTAAAGGAAACAGCCTTTGGACCAACAGATTCAAGTCAGAGCTTTCAATTTACAATGATTTATTTGAATTCCTTAGTTCTCAAAATAAAGCATCAACAAGTTAACACTGGAACATAGAAGAATTCCCTAGTATGGTGTCAGAGCACACCATCAGAATAATAGGAATTATAAATATGCTGTCTAGTTTGAAACAGAACTCGAGGGATGATGAAAATAACAATTTCACCGCTTTTATTTACATGATCAATTCTGCGAGATTGCAATAAGGAAACTAAAAAAATAAATAGGCAACAAAAAAATCCATTGCCAGATGCTTAAATGCTATTCTATTCAACTACGAAAAGAAACGAACAAGACATTAAAAGATTACAGGAATTTGAAACTTGTGTTTTCTCAATGATTCAATTCATAATCAAATATACAGTGTATCTGCCTAAAATTTCTTGATTCTCCATTACTCCATTCGTATACGAAGGCTTTTCAGTTGACTAATGTCAACTGAAAAGCCTTCGTATCCAAATGTTTTCGAAATCCAAATGTATCCAAATGATTCGAATCCAAATGTTTTCGGTCATTAAATCTTAAGTAGCAATGATTCTCTTCCGTAATTTATTTCTTTTAGACTTAGGGTTACAATATAGTAAATAATAGCCATTTGTTCTTAAAAGGAACTCTTTAAGTGTATCATTTTTCTTATGATGTGAAAACGTTTAATTCCTTGGAATATATTTGAAGATTAAATGACTAAAATTAATATGAAGTTTGCGTCTGTGAATAGTATTATTTAAAATTATTACTATTAAATGAAATGTTTAATAATGTTATTAAATATTTCTTAGCAGATGATATGAGTAACTAAAAATATGAATTATTATTCTCATGAATTTTTAAATAACTAAAAGACGTTGGAAAAAAATATTTTTTAAATACACTGTGTATTAAATACACTAAAATATTTTCTTAAATATTTTTTAAAGCAACTGTGTAATGATTTGCAGTAAGGAGTTTTCCCTTTTCTAGAAATTACAGAAACAAAAACAAAAAACAAAACAAAAATAAAACTTTTGAAATTTTAGATTAGAGTTTCCCTGACCAGAATGTCACATAAAATTTCTTTATGTATTTTAATTTATCTCATTTTCACTCCAAAATTGCTCTTTTAATCATGATCCCGAAATTTTATAGTCAAATTTGATATCCGACAACTATGTGATAAAAAAAATGTTGCCTCTCAGTAGCATAGTATTGAAGAGATACCAGATCAATTTCAAATTTCTGATAAACTTTGTAGAAGCTAGCTAAATAAAACAGTGTAGTAAGGCAATGCATTTGAAACCCTATTCTGCACAAGTCAAAAGTGAGTGGCAGTTCATTTACAACTGTATGCAGTGTGACCCACTGATTTTTTTTATGCATTGTTTCATTTCATGCAATAGTATCTCTTGCATTGTTCACAAAAGCAGCAGAATATTAAGTATATTGTAATGTCTAATTTTTGTGAACATATGGAGTAAGAAATTAGTCTCGATTCATTATCACAAGTCATGATTTGAGATTTTTTTAAAATTCATGTACTATGATAATGTATGAAATCATTTAATTTCATTTTAATTTTTAAAAAAATGAAAAAAAAATGACTAGATTAAAAAATATATTTTTAAGAAATGAATACACTTGATATAAAGTGATGTCCAACAGTGTCCAACAGTGACCATTTTGCTTGAACCACTCTTGCAAAAGCCTTTACTTCTTTAGACTAATGGACTTCCATCAAATTATTGTAAGCTGAAAGATTCCCTTGAAAATATCTGAATTCATTCCTTACCCTTTAAAAATTGAGAAACATACCTGCCTTCAACTTCAAATGTTTCAGACAACTCATCTACAAACTGATGCTTGAAAGTAAATCGAATCTTCATCAGTTCTTGCAACTCAAACTGAATCAAAGAACACGTGCGTTCTTTAAATCACAAGCATTCTTTTGCATGACATTTCTTCGCTTTCTAATACGTTTTCCCCATCTAGAAATGGCTATATTGGGAAAATGGTTGTTATGAGTCCATATATCGTTTTCCATTTTTGTATTTACTGATGTAGTTTTTCGCCTTCTTGATAAATTCAGTCAGGGATGAGTAGAGAAGAAAAATGTTCATTTCACGTATCTAGTATATTGAAACTGATTTAACGGAGAAAACGTGCCTTGAAAACAGATACTTACCAATTCAGACAGTAAAAATGACAGAGAATTTTTCATTCATTAGATTTCTTATGAGTAGTGAATACTTAAGCATTAATGATTATACAATGGACAATACAATAATAAACAATCTTCAATATCCTGATTGAAATATAAAAGAGTTAGTTCTTCAAGAAAAAGCAAGTTATAAAATATTTGGTTTCTTAGAATAATAACTATTTTGTTCTTACAGAGTGATTAGTGATTTCTATACAATGTCTTGAGAAAGTAAACTTGAAGGAGATAGCATATAAGCATATGCGGGTTTAACTTGTTGATATAGTTAAGAATTTTTTTTTATTACTCAGTTGAATACAGAAAAACATTGATATTTTCATTCTTGTCTCAATATGGTGCATGTATTTACATAAGCATACATACATTGACATTAATGTTTACTAAGATATTTAGAAAACAACTGTATATAAATCATTCGCAATTTCAGACGATATATAGAGAAAGAAACTGCCGGTTGAATGGGTAGATGTTCAGTGATTATATCACTAAAGCATTAGCTAATTATTAATGTATGAGAGATTTCATCATTAAACTATTTTCCAAAAAAGAATTATAAGAATTACAAAAATATATTGATATTATCCTATTTTTATCCTTATAAGAACAAGGATAAAAAATTTAAATAATACTCATATTGATATCTAATATATTGATAGTTTTTTGAATAAAATTAAGAACATATCATTAAAGACCGAGATAAATTCTTAATTTTGAATTGCAGATTGCTGCCATCAAAAATATTTGAGATTTTAAAATATGTTGATAAATGTTTTCTCTTGAATATCTTGCACAAAATATTCTAAATTTATTTGTAAGCATAAGTTTTTTTTAAATAATTATTTTCTTAATGATTTTTAATTCTTTCTCAGAAAAAACATGCTTATTACATACTCTCTATAAATTAATTAGATTTTTCTGAACATGCACTTGATAACTTAATTAGAATAAAATGGTATTCACAAAGAATGTTTTTCAGATTTTCATTTGACGATGATAATCAGCACAAAAATAAGCGAATGAAACTATCTAATATCATATAAATTTTGACATAAATAAAATGTGAACATTTAAATTCAGTTCTAAGAAATTGAAATTGTTATGTTAACCCTTAACTGGGGACGAGCGGTCTGTGAGACCGCCAGCGATAGATTTTCGGTCACCCCTATTCTATTTTTAGCTCAATTGAATGGATTGACAATGTAGCTTCCAGTTTCGTGACTTTCAATACACGTGCACTTTTTCAACCGATTTCAGCAGATGCTTTTTAAAATAATTCAGCTATTTCTTTGGGAGCGGTCTCTAAGACCGCTTCTCCCTGTTAGTGCCCCAATGATAAACAAGGCTTACCAGATGGGCTAAAACCCGAAATATGATACAGTTTACTTATCCTATTATGAAGCAGTGCTGCAGACACTTTTAAATGAAACAGAAAGTGATTTCAGTGATAAGGATAATTGTACATAACTGTTTTTCGATAAAAGTTCGCATTCAACTCATTCTAATATGTATGTTCAAACATACTTAATTTTTCTAATGGTAATGTATCTTGAAAAATTTATAAAATATATTAATATACCAACAGATATGTATACAGAATTTATAGGTTGATTTTTATACTAGTTCTTAATCTGTATGTTTAAAATGCCGTAGAGAACGGTGCTATGAAAGTCACAAAAGCCGATAAAAAAGGGCCAATTTTACCCATTGTCAATTTTTTTTTCATGTAACTGTTGAATTTTGCATTATATTATCTTCTATATACCTTCATATACTGCAAATTTAAAAATTAAGAAGTAATATTTTTTTCATGAATATTATTTACTGTAACATGTAATTTGAGAAGAAAATGTATGTTCCAATGCATTTACTTTCTTCAATGATAATTATTTTGAAAAAAATTCTAAAATATATCTATATATCAAGAAAAATATCTGTGAAATATATTGGCAGTTTATAATGCTAATATAGTCATTAGAAAATTTAATTTGAGTGTAAATGAAATGTGGTCTTGTAGACCGCACCTCCCCAGTTAAGTCCTAAAATTTCACCTCTCCAGTTAAGGATTAGTAAAAATATGAAAACGGATTTGAAACTATTAAAAATAGATTATTACTAGACTTGAAAAGAGGAAATGGCAATATGCAAATTGAAATAAAAATTATGTAAAACTTAACTCCATCTATAAATTAACATTTTCTTAAATCAAACTTATAAAAAAACGTTTTGTTACTAATAAAAAATTTATATGTATCGCATTTAAATTTGATAAAAGTAAAGAAAATCTTTCATATGAAATATGATTGGAAAACAGATATGTTGTTTTTATTTTACAAATGTTTTTCTGTTACTAAATTTTGCATATCAGACATTATTTTCACTAAAATTTAAAGTTAAAATAGGTTTTCTTTTATAGTTGATATTTACTAATAGACTTTTTTTATAGTTGATATTTACTAGTTAAAATGAACTTTTAAGCATCCTTGAAATTGTATTAATTGTTTGTAAAGCTAAGTCTCATGGTAGATCCTTTTTTATTTTAAAATATTTTAATAAAATTACATAAAATTATATTAATTTTTTTAAAGAATGTCTTAAATTATAAATAATTTACATATAATATATTTTGCATTATTGCATCATATGAAAAAAATTTTCTATGGCTAAAAGGGTTTTTTTTTATAAAAGGAAACTGTCTTTGTGATATATGAGAAAAACAAAAATTCAGAGGTTAATTCCAGGATTCTAATTTAGTAAACGAGAAATATCTCTTTTCTTGTCTTTAATAGAAACGCACTTGCTTTGTAATTCATTTTTGAAAGATATTTCAAAAGATTTCTGTCCTTTTAATCTTCTTTGAATTGCAAAACTGGGTTTATAATTAAGATGGAAAGCAAATTTCATTACTACAAAGATAAGTTCTTGAGGATAGAAAGTAACTAAGATAATTTTTTCATCCATTATGAAATTCATTAACATGAAACAAATTAAACATACTTTATGTTATATAAGGAGAAAAAGCTTTTCATATCAAAAAGGGTTTTTTTTGTAGGAAAACAGGTTTTTTTCCTTGAGAGTAAATATAATTTTTTCTTTAAGGTTTGTATTTAAATCGGCCAATCAAAAATTAATTTTATGGTATAAATTATTTGTTAAGGATCATAAAAGAAAGTCCGGATTAAAAAAAATGGCTTTTTGTTGAAAATTGTAAAAATTGCTTTAAAAATTCAGAATTTATGCAGATTGATATTGATGAATAAAGTGTTGTATTGGAAAGTGGATCAAACCTGGATTTGTGAAGGGAATTGGGCACAAGGAGTAATTTGGAGAAATGATTGTTTTACGAATCGGTGAAGTTTTAGCGAGCTGGGAAACATGCGTCTACTTTAAGGCACTCAAGAAGATGATAAACACTTCCCCATTTTTTTTAGGAAACCTTTTTAATGTCTACTTTATATGCTATCCTGTTCAAGAATGTAAAATTACTCATTTACTGATTTCCTACATTGGCTATTTACAAGGTAAATTTCTAAATTATAAATTTGAGGGATCTATAGAATAAAACAGTTACTAGTAAGATTTAAGTTTCATTACAAGATTTTTTTTTCCTGAGAAATGGGATATGGTTCTCAAATACCCTTAAGCATCTTCATCGTGAGGTAATTGGAGACATTTTTATGTAATAAAGACCTATATTTTTCATGCATTTTGTGTAATTTATTTATGACAGGAAGTGATATTAAGTCAAGATGTTTAATATTAACCAATAATTTTTACTATTCCATGCTAAATTAACAACTGATATATTTGCAATGTGATCTACATTATAATACTTTGTATATATGAAAAATGGCTATAGATAAAGATTTGGTACTTTTTGTCGTCGAATATAAAAAAAATGAAGAAAATTAACTTTAAGGAAGAAATTGTGATACAGAAAGAGATTACAATTTTGTTACTTTTCAATATAAAAAGAATGAAAATTCTTGAATCATACTTGGTTGATTTATCTTAAACATAGATGCATATTTTGATCCATTACGTTGAACGTACTAAAATTAATGATCATTATTTGTTAGTTTAATGGGTGTATGAAGTTGATGATTGTAAAGTAAACGTGACAAGTTTAAAGAACATCAGTTTGACCCAATCAAAGTTTATTTTGATGGATAAGGATAGTTAGTAACTACCGAGAGTTTGTAAAAATGTACACTATCAGTTACTATCAATGAGATAAATTTTTTAGGTATCGTATATGCGGGAAAGAATAGGCTGCAGTGAGTATTGAACTTTTACTAGAAATTGAAACTTTTTTTTGTTTAGAAAATAATTGATAGAATGAGAAAACAAGGAAACTTTGCATTATATATAAATTATATCAAATATTCAATGCATATATTATAAATATTAATATTCTCGGTTTACACTATACATTTAAATTGTCCATATTCATAAAATTATATATTTTTTAATTACTTACACTCGAAATTTACTTTAAATTTAGTTCTGAGTTTCCCAGTGTTTTTAGACCTTCTAGGAATAATTTCTGTAACCAAAATACCTAGTGTTGAATTAAAATATGACGTGAAAAAGCAAGGAGCTAAAATAAATACTTGCCCCTAGATTTAGTTACTTTTCGAATTATATAATTTCTGAAAGCTTCATACGATTTTCTTTTCTTTCTTCTTCAGTCCCGATCATGGATACACTTTCAATAAAGAACTTGTGAAGAAGTCAGTAGTTTACCAGTCTACATTATAATGAGAAAGAAGAATACAGCTTTTATTAAACAGAACGTCTCTTAACAGAACGTTCATCAGATGAAACTTCTGCTCAAGTAGAAGAAGTTTCATCTGATGAATGTAAACCAACAATGTTCTTTTTATACAAAAGTATGTGTAAAAAGAAAGAGACTCAAAAAAAGCTATTTAAAAAAGTATATACGTTAATTATAATTAGTTTTTAATTCCGATAAGAAAAAAAATAGTCAGAAATTATTAATAATGTTTTGAAATTATTTTTTAATCCAAGATTTATGCAAACAAATCGGCATAGTTAGATTTAAACTCAAAAAGTATTAAATAATGATTTTACCTCATTTAAATCAGAAAATGATCAGTTTAGGAAAAAGCAGTTTTTAACTGCGTTTAAAATGTACGCTACTCTAATTAGCTTCTTCCCATTTTACATTTAATTAATATTCATTAAAAAATTCCATTTGAATGGATTATAAAAGATCCTTTATGTTTAGATTATAATGCAATCTAAATTTCCATCAAACTAATGAACAAAAACAAGATGTGCTTGTTATTTTCTTACTGAAGTAAACTTCTAATTTCTTTCATGATAAATATTTAACAAACAAAAAATAACGATTAAAAACATATTTATTCGGTATTCTCAAAAGGAAAACATTTATTTATTTGCCTAAGAATGTTATTTTCCATTCTTTTAATTATTACCTTTATTATAAAAGAAAATGTCCAGATATTTCGCTAAGAAAAATGTTTATTCATGGAGCTAATTTCAAAATATGCAAATTTTCAGAATTTTTAAAAAATAAGATAATCATGTTTTTGAAATAAAGCAAATATCATAGCAATTTTTATAATAATTTATTGTACAGTGTCTTTTCTAATGTATTTTTCCTCTTGATATCAACCAATCAGATAAGTTTTTATTAATCAAGATTTGTTTTAATAAATAAATTTTAAAATGAATGTAAGCAAATAAATTTAATATGGGAGATAAATAATGAAATTTCAATATTTTCGGAAGGTGGAATAGCAACTCATCTATGCTTGGAAGCAGAGAAAGTATCTAAATAGGAGTTCTGGTCTCTAAATTTGAGCAAAAAGATCTGTTAAGTATGTGTAAAAATGAAATAATCTATGTACATGCACAGTAGAGAGCAGAGCAGTCTCAACGCGAATCCTCGGCATCACGGCTATGAATTAGAGGTATAAGATGAGTACTTCAACTTGCATGAGAGATGAGAAGATGGGTACTTCAACTTGAATGAGAGATGAGTACTTCAACTTGAATGAGAGATGAGTACTTCAACTTGCATAAGAGACGAGAAGACGAGTACTTCAACTTGTATGAGAGATGAGAAGATGAGTATTTCACCTTGCATGAGAGATGAGAAGATGAGTATTTCAACTTGCATGAGAGATGAGAAGATGAGTACTTCCTACACAGAATAATCGGTAGTTATTTTCGCTCATAACTTTTACAAATTAGGAATATCTTTATATAATTACTCTATACGCACCATATTTTTGATGGAACAATTTCTGAACTAAATTTTTGAAAATGCTCTATCACTTTATATATCTAAGATCTGTTTCGGTTAAATATACTGCCCTCTAAAGAGGAAATATAATACCATCATATTCAGGAAATTTCTTTTCAGAGATCTCATTTTTTAATCTATAATTAACTATCTTCGTTGCCTACTTAGCTTATTATACGATTTTTTTTGTCGAATTATTGCCATACTTTCCTATAAAGAAAATCAAGATTTCATTTATATTGAAGAAGTATTTGATTTAGGATTTGCAATAATGGTCTACCTAAAATTAAAATACTAATTTTTTTTTTCATCTTCAATATACAACTTTCAAATCTTTAGGGATATGAAAAATTATTTGTGAATTCTATCTTTACAAACATATGAATTGGGAAACAGGCAAATTTGATTAAAATGTTTAATACAAAATAAGCAAATAAATTTGAGAAGCAAAGCTTTTATTTTTGGAGCTATTCTAACATTAATTATCTAACGTTTTCTCTAAAATTAGTGAATTCAAATCATATATTCTAATCACACGATACTAAAAATGTGGTAATTTTGTGAAACATAATACAGATATTTTCTTTTGGCAATAAACATGATGACTATGATGGCATGGATCATTTTAGGATTATTCGCAAATGTTTCTTTCAAAAACATCATAATCTTGAGAATACATGGAAATATATTTGCGATAAAACGTATTAAAATGCCTGGGTCTATTCTAGATATGCATTTGGAATGAAGTATTTAATAATATTGTTTGAAATTCACCGACTTTTGAGTATACAGAAACCACGTATTTGCTTTTTTAAATTATATTAGTGCATTAAACATGTGATATATTATCTCACTTATTATTTATAAGGAGTATAATTTTTTTCTACTTTGTTTTCTTTATTTTATGGTAAATGAACTTATGAAAGCCGATTACTCGATGTAATCTTTTCACAATACTTATTTTACCTCTTTATGGTCAAATTGCGCTTTTTTTGAAAGGATATTCACTTTAACTGGATTTTTCTGATTACATCTCATATTTCAAAATATTTTTCTTAATAAAAACATTTGAAATATTCATTTTTGCATTCAACATAGACAATACTTTTATTTACAAACGTATGAAAATAAAATCCTACAGCTAAATAAAATGAAATAATGCCAATTGCCATATAAAAGATTTAAATTAATTTTCATATCAGTATTAATAGGAAAAAAATAGTTTAAAGAATATGAAAAATATCTCGAAATAAATTGGAGTTTTTTGACGTAAATGCTTAATACACATTACAGCAATAAAGGTTTATCATTTAAATTAAATCGCAGTTATGTAACCCATTTAATATCGTAAAATATATGCTTATTCCCCATGAATTATGTTAATTAATACTGCTTTTTCATTAATAGTTATGAAATGATTGCATTAATTTTTATAAGAATATATTTAAAATTATGGAATTATTAAAATTTATTTTTAGTCTTAAAAAATTTGGAAGTAATAATTTCTAAAATGAAGAAAGAAGACCGAAATTAAGAATATGAACTGGATAATAAATAAAATAAAGATATAATTAAATGCAAATAAATAGAAATTTATTGCAATTAATGGGTAATTTCTGATGAAATTTCTAACTAGCGAATTTCTTGGTATTTTTGTTATTAGATATTCAAATCAGTTGATTTATCTTAAAATACATTTTAATAAAGAAATTCTAATAATAAAATATTATATTTCAAAAGAGAAATTACTTTCCACCAGCTTCAAATATATATATTTCAGTTTATTGATTCGAATCAAAATATATATAAATTTAATACAACAAGCTACAATATTCTATAAAATATATCTTCTTTAAATCAGATATTTTCTGTATTTATTTCCTTTTTATAGAACCATATATTCGGGTTTTTTTTATTCGTATGGTATTATTGTGAACTAAATTTTCATATATAAACAACTCTAATTAATAACACTAAACATTTCTCTAAACATATTATATTTCGAAGAATTTATAATTTGCAGTTTCATGGTATAAAATCAGTAAAAATATTTTTAAAACAGATATCTAGATATAAAATACAGTATATATCATTTAGTTAAAAGCTTCAGATATACCCAAAAAGATATTATTCATGATATATTTATTTTAATAGGAAAATGATAAACGGTGGTTCAAAATTTATATAAAAATGAAAATTTTGATTTTTGTTTTACAGAATACAGGAGGAATAAATATAATAGCAAGCATTAATATAATAGCATTAAAAAAGCATCGCATATATCATTCAAAGCATTCTCATAGCACTGTCCTTTATTTTCGTTGTTTATTCCAATCACTGAATCCGAGAGATTCCTCCTATGTTACATGGCTGCTTTCTTCTCATTTCGGATGATTTGAGAATTTAAAATATATTTTTGATATATTATGTTATATATCGTAGAAAATGTTTGTTGTATATACTGTTGATATAAAATATTCTTTTTAAATTGCCTTTAGAAGAAAATAACGTTTCACTCGTAAAACAGATTTAAATATTTAGTGAAGTTAGAGGTAAACATCGAACTTATTTAAAAGTATTGCAGAATTTACAGAATAACATTGTATGTTATTAATATTTCAATATGAAATATTAATAACAAACAAAGAGACTAATAAAGCCTTTCAAGGAGAATTACTATTGATTGATTATTTTCAATGTCTTATATACTGTTACGAATTTTTTCCCGGGGTTCGTTTTGATAGTGGAAGTGATATGGTGTAAAGAACGCTCAATCAGCAGTAGAAAATAAACAGCGACGTTTATTTACACGAAGACACACAGGACAGCACAAAAACGACAACTATATACAGCACAGAAGACGATTATCTTCAACCGAGACGTGTAGCATACAACAAGAATCTACTGCAGACAGTAGTGCACAGCTCAGTTTAGGACTAACTTGACTCCGTCGCTTCCGACTACTCTGTCTTCGACTTCTCCGACTCGGACTTTCTGCTCTCGAACTCGGACTACTGGCTTGACTGCTCTGGCAGCTGCAGCCCCTTTTATAGGTCTCAGGAGGTGGGGCTAGAAGCCTCTGAATCAATCAGGAACTTTCGAGGCGTATATCGGTTCCTACTGGACGGATCGGGAAAATTCTCGAAGTTTCGAGTATAATCAATTTTGGTGCCAAAGTCGCCAAATTGGTCGCCAAGTCGCCAAATGGTCGCCAAGTTTGTCGCCAAGCTCTGGGACCTCCGATGTGACACACGGACTCCGTCCAATAATGATGACTTTAAAACAGTCTTTCTGATAGTGAAACAAAATATGCTGGGAAGCCGAATTGCAGGTTTGTAATAATACTTTCAAATAATTTGATTTGATAATTTAAAGTATCTTTTCTGATACACATTCAAGCTTTATTTAAATGAAACAGATGATTTGAAACTTATTTGTAAACTTGATGCATAAAATATTATTCCCTAATTATTTCTATTTTATTTGAGAGGTATAAGTTTCATTGACAGGTATAATCATATTATCCTGAGTTGTTTTGATGTTAAAACTAAATTAATTACAAGATCCATTCTTAATAAACTGATTCTCAGTTAGAATTAGAATTTTATCTCGATTACCTATTTTCGAGAAAAACAATTTACATTCTAGGTTCTTTCTAAAATATTTTTAAAAATTACTTTTAGTGAATCTTCAACAAACAAATTCAAATTTAGTTTCTTGAACAAATCGAACGTAAATTTTACATTAGTTTCATTAAAAAGATTTTATACTAAGTATAATTATTGCAGAAATATTTCTATGCATTTTAAGATTGAAAACACCATTCTCAAAAGGCATTTTACTTTACCCATTTTGACACTACACTTAATAATAATAATAATAATAAATTGGTAGTCTGTATATTAGAACATATCTTATTTTTCTGTTCATCTTCAGAAAGCCGTTACCTTTTGATTGGAAGTCGCATGAAAATAATAATCAATACATAATGCTTTTTAGAATGTTTGAGTAGAAATTTTCTCCATCAAGATGTTTTAACATGATACGCAATTACCTGTAGATTAATGCTTTCTTGTTGGATCCTTTGGAATGGAACCTGCACAACAACATTCAGTGGTATTTCAGAGGTAGTTTTTTTTTTTTTTTTTCTGCCATCAATGTAGTTTTAGAACATGAAAGTCTGAAATTTAAGAGACCAAATAAGATTTTATTGACACTTAAAAATATGAACAAACCTTTAGACTGTCACTTTAATGCATGCTTTTCTTTATATGTATATATACATATATATAATAATAATATATCTCAATCTAATTTAAATTCCAATGAATTTCCTAATTTTTATTTGAAATTAATCCATGATAATTTCATTCTAAAATTTTATCTTATTTTCCGACTTTTTCACACTTTTTCAATTAATTCTACATGCATTCTATAAAATTGCTAATCCTTAAACATTTTTTCATGCTCCGAGTGAAGAGATAAAAATCCTTTATGCTTATCACATTCTTTTACAGATACTGAATTTTCCTTGCCTAAATAAACACGTGTGGAAGAAATCCCTTTCAAAATCTCATAGTAAAAACACTGAAGGAAAAAAAATTGGTCTATTTTGCATTTGTAGCCCTATTAAACGGACTTCAGTTTTATCTTCGTTTCTTTTACATAAAATGCCCTCCCGGGTGAAATAAATCGAATTTAAAATTTCAAAAGTCTCTTCTCGGCAAAGCATCTGCTATAATATGTTTGTGGCTGTTAATATTTTTTTCCTGTTAACATTTTTTTCCATAATATTTCTATTTATATTCAGAATAATAAGAATAAATCAGATTTTTTATGATGAAATCGTTTCCTATTAATAAGGCTTCTGATCCTTAATTTTTTTCTTTAACATAGAACGTCCGTCGGTGTTGATTAGACACGGGAAGCTGTTTAGTTTGTTCTCCTTTTCGCATTTTTGCAGGGAATTTGAAAATGTTTCGTGTCTTTTAATTATTTTCCATGGTGCTTTGTGGTTTTAGGTTAATTAGCAGAGATTTTACAACTAAATATACTTAGAACATCCTCTCTTGTAGCTTCGACACCAAGGCAGTTAATCATTATAAATAGCCGTCGTTAAGCAAACGATAGTTCATTAAGTAAAACAAATTTCTCAAAGTGCATTTGATTCACCTTGTATGCAGTGCTATTGATTCATAGCGGAAATGTATCAATTATACTTAAATTGTTGTGTCTAAGTATTTCGTTACATAGCATTTGCTTATCTGCTCATAAAAAATTATTCGATTTTCGAACCTTGTGCAGAGCACACATCCTGAATCGATGGCTCGCAGAAAAGGTCTAAGCCCTGATGAAATTGCTAATTTGTTGCGAGAGCTTTCTGAGAATAAATCGGATGGTGGTGAGCTGTTTTTTTCTAATTTAGATCCCGAAGAAGACATACGATTGCTTGAAAGTGACTGCGAAGAATTTGAGAAAAAAAATCAGATGAAATTGATAACATTCCAGTAATAAATATTGAAATTAAAGGAATTAAAAATTCTCTAAAACGCAAAAAATCAGAAATTAAAGAGTGTAATAGAAATGCAACTTAAAAAACGGTGTCTATTGCATGAAAATGAAGTGCGGAAAATGTACAGAAAAAAATTGAATATCATTGTATTCGTTGCAAATAAGGCATGTACAAAACATTATGTATAAAAACGATAAATAATGATTTAAAAACATGCATTTCCCAAAAAATTATGATTTTGCTTATTATAATAATATTTATGAATATTATTGTTTTATTTCGTTTTACAAGATTAAGCAATTTGTGTTTTTACAGTTTTTTTTATCAAAAAGTCTTAAAACTAATAATACTGAACAGTAGTCCTGCAATTATTTAATTTTTACAATTATTTTATATATTTTATATCGCGGTGTCGAAACAACACCTGCGGACGTTCAAGGATAATCGAAATTCCGGATGCTCTAGTGTTAATTTCAATAATTTGTCAATTATTTTAACAACTTTCTTGCCACCTAAAAATGCATGAGAATATTTCTTTACATATTTTTATTATAGAAATACTTCTTTCGAAATTTAAACAACTTCTCTTCCACAAAAGAAAAAAAAAGGGCATGGAAATATTTTTATATATATCTTTATTTACTTTCCTAAATGAAATGTCCGATCTCGATGAAATTCATGTGCTTATTAATATTTTAATAAGGTATGCAATCCAGACAAATTAAGATTCCTAGACAATCAATAAATCACAATGTCTTTTTAACTTAAATTTGAGAATAGTAATAGTTAAAATAATTGCTCGAATATTTAGACATTATATCAACAATTTAACGAGCAAATCACCGATTGCAATTTTTCAAATTTTAAAAGAGGACAAGATAAGGCAATAATGAATTTTTTTCACGTTTCATATGAACGTGAGACAACATATTCACTTCTAATGTGAAAAATTTAGAAATAATTGTTAATTGTAAAGAATAATTTATTTTCTCCTTCCTCTTAATAAATTTTGAAAATTGATCATTCTCTTAGATTGTAGAAAGGTTTAGACGTTAATCAAATCACTAAATATTTTTCTGTCACGCTATGAATTAATTTTTAGATGGACAGGATATCGGTTAACTTTAATTGAAGTACGAAGCTGGACATTATGTCTTCAAAAATTACCGTTTATCGTGTCAAATTTCAAGGGGAAAAAATATGATTTATCTTAAAGCGAGTGATATTAATTAACAGTAGCCAATGTAATTAAGTCATTAACAACTCTGTACCTTAAAATAGATTTAGTTCAACAAGCTATGAAAAATTTTACCATTCGCTGCAAATAAATAACATTTATTTCTTTTATATTATTCTATTTTAAGCATAAGTTCCTTCAAATAAAAAAAATGAACACATATTCGAACGTGGAAGATGAACGAGATGTCAAGCTCAAATGCTTGCTTAGGCCCAATGCACAAAATGTGCTTTTATACAGATCACATACGCAGAAAGAAGAAGCATTAATTTTTATTAAAAATCCGCTAAATTCAGTTATAGAGATTGAAAAAAGTGGTCTTACATTAAAATTAATATTTCGGACACATCAATTTTTTACTACAACATTCCGATTAATTGTTAATATACATTACGATTGATTTTCAATAAAATAAAATCACAGGAAGTCAGGTTCCGTAATAATAATTTTATCAGTAAGTGAAATTCGATTCTCAGAAAATGGATACATGATACTTTCCCCGAGAACATTAAAGGTTGATTCCTTAGAATAAAAAAAAATGAAACGCATTCTTATATTTAGAACGAAATAAAATAATAAATTTTTGAGACATTTTATTTCTTTTTAATACTTTAATTTCAGAAAAGATATAAATTTTCTGAGAAATAACTAGAAATATTTATTAATATTATTAGTAGACCCTGGCTAAGCGATGTTTGGGAGGAAGTGGGTTCTAATTTAATAAAAAATTTAATACGTTTACTTTAATCATTTTTCTTAACTTTTAACCTTAATTAAATGTTCCGATTAATTTATTTCATAAACATTTTGAAGAATGAAAAAGCATTCTATGAAAAATTAAAAATTAGTTTCCACTAGAGATTAATTATAACCTCTTGCATAGTTTGGAGATTTTGTTTATAATTATTAATATAATTCTAAGCAATTATTTTTTTTCTGTGTGATATATAAAAAGGCTATTAATTAATATATGCAAAAGACTTATAACTGCACATCAAATTAATAGTTAAGCATTTTTTCATTCCTTCCAATGGTTTCATTTTAAAAAACTTCGTGTGCATAATTTCACGGGTTTGTAAATAGTGTTGTTCTTATAATTGAAATAATTAATTCTACAATAGCAAAATCTCACTAATTTATGCTTTTTCGTTGATGAAGTACACAATGGGAAAGCATCGTTAATCGACAAAAAAATTCTAATTCCAGATTTTGAAAAATCATCCTATTTCAAAACATCTCTGAATCCGAAAAGCAATATTTGGTAATTATATTTATCTGCCAATCCTTCAATGAATATGTTTACTCAAAAGAAATTTCAATTGAAGGATGAAATTAAATATACTGTCTTTTCCACAAATTTATTTATTTGTTTCAAATATTGAACGAAATCTATCCAGAGGAAGTCTGTCTGACATCTCATTTTATAAGTCTTTATTGTATTATTTCTTTTTATTTAAACCCTTCATATCAGTTAATCTTTTAATTAAACATAAACCTGGTGTTCCAACTTTTATCCCCTGCCCATTATCTGCTAAGAAATCTGGATACAACTTTACTAGCCTATTGTGGATTGCTAACTCAATAATTGTAATAAATAAAATTGTTATATTTTTTTCACGTCAAATTGCAAATAGACTGAATTATGCAGTGTAAAGTAGATTTGGAAATAAGTTACATTAGATAAAGGTTAAATGCATATTAAACACAAATCAACAGTTTTTCTAAGAACTGTTTACTGAATGTTGTTAAGTCTCTTCTTTTTACTTTTTTTTTTCTTTTGAAAGAAACGACTGCCACTACTACATTTACGATTAGAAAATTTACATAATTTATGTAAATTGAGTAAATTGTTTATTGCAAACATGACAGCAAATCTAAAATCTCTTTAGTCGGTAAGTTTTGGTAGTAAATTTGGCTTGCGGAATTCGTTTCTGCAGTTCCAAGGGAAAATTTAATTCCATTCATTAGTTCTAACTGCAGAATTCTCCAAATATCAAAGTTTATTTTATGACCAAAGAAGAAAAGTTATTTTATTAAAGTTTTTACTGGTCGGACGAGTTGGTGATTGAATTCACTTTCATTAAAGTATCACAGTCAAAAATTTACTTATAGTTGTCTCTTTTGAATCACAATCTTTTTTTATCAGAAATATTTGCAGATTGTAGTGGTTGTATAACCCTGCTGACTTATCTTTGGATACAACAGATGGCGTTACCTTATTAACACCAAGATATATTTTCCATGATCTCCTTGGGGCTGTATTCTAAGTGAGTTTCGTGTTTTTTCGAGTTCGTATTTGTTTGTCTTGCGAAATGTGGAACTAAGAAAATGATTAAATAATTTTTCCTGTAACTCGTCTATTATTTTCAGTTACCTCATAATGAAGTTATAAAGAGTCTCGTCCCTCTACAAAATGATAAAAGCAAACACAATTCAGTCCCGGACATTATTACAGCTCAAACAAGCTGACTTAACATAGGAAAATTTCAAAATGCCAAAATCAATTTTTATCATCAGTCAAATTCAGCGGTTTCGTTTTAATGAAAACACTGTTAATCGCTTATTGCATTTAATCAATGAAAGGGTAACAGAAATCCTCCTGAATTTCCTTGAAAATTGAAATGATTGCTTTTGCTGAAATTGTATTGAAATTTTGAAGTGCCATTTCCCCAGAAATGTAAACAAAAATGTCGTCATACTTAGCGACAAAAACCTTGCCCGGAACCAACATCCTTTTAATTTACAAAATCCCTAATATTATTGCTTTCTTATATTTATTATCCCAGTATATATTATTTTACAAAAGGCTTTTATTAAGTTGAAGAGTAAAATCTTGATTTCTTTTTTTATTTAAGCAATTCACATTTATTAGATGGAAAAAAGCTACACATCTTTTAAAATCTCAAAATAAATTTAAAAGAAATTTAAATTAATTGGCAGTTATCATTTTTTTAAAGAAATCAAGAATAAAAATAAAACATTTACTATTACCTTATAATTTTAGAAATTTCATTAAAAAAACCCCTGTATTTTTGCATCATCTTTTACTTAATTCGTTAAATGAAAAGCACTTTTATAAAAGGAAAGTATATTTGAGCATGGAACTAAAAAGGAAACTGAAAGACATATTCAAATTTTATTCAAACAAATAAAAATTTTCTTTTTTCATTGCCTATACAAAACACAGACTCATATTGAAGATCTTTTTAAAAAAGTTACTTCAAGTCTGATTCCTTCTTTTGAATCATTAAATGAGATTAATAATTAAGATGAAAAGTAAATTTCATTACCACAAAGAAGATTTCCTTAGGTTAAAAAGTAAGAGTATTTTTTTTACTTGCTTTATGAAATTTATTAAGGCGAAATGAGTTAAATATGTTGTATACGGTATGGATAGAAAGAGCTTTTCAGGTCCCAGCATATTTTTTATCCAAACAGAATGAACTTTTTTAAAATTTTGGTTCAATTTTTTCTTTTTACTGTTTATCTTTTTAAAGCATCTCAATTAAATCTTAAACCTAATGGTAAAATATGCTCCATTTTAAGTAAACGTCAAAGAGGCTGTAATTTTTTAAAACGAATTGTCATACACCTCAGAGGGAAATATTTTTTTTAACTTGTCATTATCTTTCTACAACATATTTCTTTAATAAAAATGATCCATTTTGAAAGGCAAAATCTACATGTTTTTAATTAACCACACTTTTTTCATCATTTATTATACACATGTATCACGCATGTTGTCGTTTCGCTCTCGCAATTTCCAGTTCTTCTCTAAAATCTTCTCATGTATCTTTAGAACAGCTCATTAATTTGAAATATCAATCAATAAATATATAAGGAACAAACTAAGTGCAGATATCAGTAAGAATGTCCATTAAGTGACGTCATTTTCATCAACAAAGTTTGTTTTTATTTTTAAAAAACAAATGATTTTCAGCGTCGCTTAACAGCTCTGCTTTTACTAAAATCTAAATTTGTAACAGTTTCTACTTTATAAAGGTTCCCTTTTTTCTTCAAAAAATAAGAAATTATAGAATTTTTTAAATGCTTTGTAGGTTCCACTCAAATTTTTATTGAATTATAATAAGAAATCAATTTTTTTGCATTAACATTAAAAAAATACAATAATTTGATACACTTGTGATATGACATTATTTCTTTTATTTAATTATATTGATGTACTAATTTGAGTCAATATTTGGACGAATTTCATAATTGAGAAACGTGGTCCAATGACGAGGACAGTATCTTAGTTTTAAACCTTTAGCACCCCTCCGCCAGAAAGGCATTTTGTAAACTAAATGACATTCACCAAATTCATTTATATGGCGATTATTCGATGGTATTGGATTTCGAATTGGGACATTCTGACACTAAATCTGAAATTTCTCGACCAGTATCTTTAACCTGGTAACCTTTTAAAGATACGTTTGCTAAATTGTTAAATTCGTCAATATTGTCAAATAATGACAGTTTATTCTTTTCAGTGTTTGCTGATTGGGCTTAGTATAAAGTTTTCTATCAAATATATATATTTCAATTTTTGGGTACAATTATATTTTTTTCCTTTCAAAACATTTATTTGATACTTCACTAGGAAAAATGAATATTGATAGGATTCTTCCTATAAGACTCATGTTTACAATGATATATAAAAATATATACAAAAATATATTAAAGTTTGAACCATGTGTTTTTTTAATCATTCAATGCTTATTCAAAACATTATTCTTACATAAGTTATTTAGTCATGATTTGAAAATATAATAATTAATTGCTGAATTTTTATTTTAATAAATGCAGAAAACAAATCGAAAAATCTTTTGTATCTCAGGGAAAAAATGTTGAATCCTCAAACGTCTAATAAAAAGCAATTGAATTAATCTGATAATTAAAAACATATATCTTCGAGATATTATCACAGCGACTGAAGAGTACAGATTCAATATAAAGATTTGAAACTATAAAATTTAGTAAACATATGTGAATTTTGCAAATATAGTTTAGTTATGGCTAGACATCTGGATGTCGTGCCTGTGAGCCATGACTCTGCTAACAGGCAACTATGATTTCATTTAATGCTATTCGTAGTAAGTTATAGGATGAAATATTATCTTGCTTTAACACAAAATTTTATAAATCTGATTATTAGTGAATTAGATTTTTATGAACGCTATTTAATTTCTATTTTTGTTTCTGGATACTACATTAGATTTTTATGACCACTGTTTAATTTCTATTTTTGTTTTTAGATTACTACTTCATAAGGAAATCTGTATCAGATTTCCCAAGAAAAAGTCGTTCTATGTCTGAAAAAGTCACTAAATATGTTATGGAAATATATTGTTCTATCACAAAAACGTACAGAGAAACAAAACCATTTTTAAAATGTTAAAAAAATTCCTCTACTCTAGATTTGGAGAGAATTTTTCAAAAAAGAAAATTTTAAAGTTTATGTGAAGTTTTTTAATATAAGGATAAAATGACGAATAAAAGTAAATTATTTAAATATATATGTAGTTATTAAAAAAAAAGTATATTTTGGTGTAAATTTTAGTATTTATTTACAAAAATGCTAAATTTGTTGCTAGGATTGCTCTAGAGAATGCTAAGAGTGTTCTAGAGAAAAAAATTGTGACAGTTCATTTTTCTTTGTAACGTTACATTTGTTACATATATTCGAGTGTAATTATCATCTAAGAATTATATTCAAAAAATAAATTTTGTGTGTGTAGTATATGAAATTATCTATTAAATTTTGGAATTTATTTCAACAATATTTGCTTTAAACAATCATAAATCCGCTTCTACAGCATTCACTATCAAATCCATTTTTAATCACATTCTGCATAACATAACGAGCATTAATTATAAATTTCGTTAAGATATCTTGATTATTTTTTTGATATATGACGACACTCGCAGAATAGAATTGTGTAAAAATTCATTCTTCAGAAAATGCATTTAAAGTTTTTAAGTGTGTATAAATTAGCATTACTTGTATGTCAATAATTTGTTATAACTTGGCTTCTAATTGACATAGAGACCAAATAAAAAAATATCACTGGACACAGAAACGTACAAACGTATTTGCAGATTCAAAACGTATGTTTTGAATCTGCAAATAAAAATGCCAATTTTTATTCAAATGCATGTTTTAAACCTAGTCGGATATTTTAACTATTTTCCTGAATATATTAATTTCAATGAAGCATTTCCGTGCTGATGATTCATCTGTAATAACTACTGTACAAAATGAAATAATTTTATACAGTAGTTATCTTTCAATATTTAATAATAATAATATATAATAGTACAACAATTCAATATATAATAGTTTCGATACCAATATATTATTTCAAACAAAGCATTCAGACAGATATCTATTATAAAAGAATTTATTTTAATGAAAAATTACCGCAGGGATTTCGTCTTTCATTTCATATAAATATATTTTTGATGTTATACTCTTGCAATATTATATATATATATATATATATATATATATATATATATATATATAT
>JAPMOR010088540.1:624221-716979 GCA_026543865.1 Argiope aurantia | reverse complement strand
TCGAGAGACAAATAAGCACTTCAAGATCCATTTCTAAGAAAACCTTGAGTGTCTAATATAACTACAGACAGCTGTATTTGACAATTTAAATAATGTGTTCTATGAAGACATTAACTCTAGTATGTTTCCTTTATTTGTACAGAAATGCCCTTGATCTGTGTATGCCCTTGATGATGTGATGTATGTTTGTATGCATATAGTCCTTGAAGTGTGTATGATGTATAGAAGATATAGTCACTTTTTAGCTATAGATATACTGAAAATGAATCAAATGAACTAAAAATGAAAGTTTCATTCTGAGCATTTTTATTATATTTAAGAAATATCAGCCGCTATTTTAAGAAGCCATTCGCATATTTCATATGTATATATGTTGTTATTTGCATTAAAATATTTTATTAATAGTTTGCTTGGATTTTTACATTTTAAATTTCTTATCATTAAATTTATAATTTGCATGATTATGATTATATAACAACATAACATTTGATTATGATTCAACTTATTAATATCTATTTAAATAGTCAGGAAATTAGTAGATAAATTATAGCTTTTAAAACATACCTGTATTTTTAAATTTAACAATTCTGAAGGACCCCAAAAGCACATTCAACGAATCTAAGATACTGCGTGCGATACGTCTGGTTATTAATGCGACTGTGAAATTCCTCCACTTTTGTTAAATGTGATTGCCTGAACACCTGTGTTTGCTGTCAGGCTTTCTTAGATGTGTTTGGAGGTATAGTCTGGTTTTTTGAGAACTCTCAAAACATGTTTGAGCATATAATTGTTTTAGAGTTTGAGCTAAGTTGGATACTCTTTTGTTTATTAATTCCTTAAGAACAAGGGTGACTACTCCAAGATACCTGAATTCGAATGGTCTTAGAAATGAGAAGTTGAAGCTTTGGAAGAAGTACAATTATATTTAAGTCAGGGCATTACTTGAATAGAGAGCAGATCATTTCTTAGGATAAAAAATCTAAAAAATTAATAATGAATTATGTTTTTAAATATTTCAAAATTTTATATACAAATTGAAAAATGATATATGAAATTTATAAACATAAATGAATCTCGAAATTATGTGAAACAGTTCTTTGATTCATAATTTATTTGTTGGCAAGAGACATCTCTTCTTGATGACAATGTCATCAGGGAGATGGCCTTTGGCGTCGGATGATGTAGTTTCTGTAGTAGATAATTTTTCCTCGTACGAAGCGATGCCGATCAAATATGACACCATATGAAACTAAGTTGTTTTTTCTCGCATTATCATGAAGACAATTTTAAACCCTTTTCTATTCTATCACTTCCTTCTTTGAGTAGTTTAATCCATCCTTGCGGATTCAACAATTTTCCATACTATGCCAGTTTATTCTGATTATATCATGCATCACTATTTAAAATAAAAAATAGTATAGAATTTTTACTACATATTTTTACTAGTGCATATGATTGTGCATATGCATGTCGTATATAGTGCATATGCTTTTAGCGTCGCTTTAATAGTGTATATGCTTGTCGTGTATATAATACCATGTTGATTGAGAAAAATATTCTAAAAAATATTTATGGAGTTCCAGAACTAAATAACATAATTCAGAAAACAATATTTAAAAATGTTGAATTACTAAACAAGCTATATAAAATAGTAAGTTAAGTTTTTGAGTATATCTGTATGTAATGAAATAAAAACAATTTTTTATTTTGCTTTTTTTTAATTTATAATTTATTTCTACTCATATTGTGTTACCTCGTGGTTAATTTTTCTAAATTTGGTTTGTTTTCTTATGGGGCTACTAATACGAATCAAAATTTAATTAATTAATAAACTTAAGATTAGCAGGAAAATTTTCAAGAAAAAGCGAAATAATGTATTGTCTTCGAGATTACACACATGTAAAAAATTTCATAATTCTATGATATATTAATCGGAGTGTTAAATCATTTAAATAATTCCATTAGTTCTTTTCAAGTACGGGGAAAAAAAAGGAAGCTGAATAAAAGCTTGTGCTTTCCATGCCGAACATTGCTTACAGCATGCGATGTAAGTTTTTGGACATTTTGTTCAAAAATATCAACTAATATAACCAATTAGGCTTCCTTTAAAAGAGTGTTTAGAATATGTAAACCACATCAAAATATATATCAATAGTTCAAAACACCAGAAATTAATATATTAAACATATATGTTTATAACTTTTTTAAGAATCATGAAAAATCCTTTATAACAATATTGCGTCAATTCGATGTGTTAAATTATCCCAGTTAAGTTTTAAATTGTTTAAATTCATAGTCTTAACTCTTGTATTCTTGAATCAATCATGCATTATTGTGCATCATAACTGCAAGCTTAGTCTAACTAGACTTGTTTAGGATATCAATCAGGGTTATTCTGGCATGTAATTGTCACTGTCTGTAGATTGAAACACTGCATCATATTAGTTGGGTGCTAAATACCTGTTTGATGCATAGGTCTGCATATTACAAATGATGTAATAAGTATTAGACCACAATGGCATTCAATATAGCATTGATATATATCCTGAGAAGTGTTGCTATTGCTATAACTATCAACTTTTTCAAAACTTTCACTACTAAAAATACATTTTTATCATCGGTAAAAATTAAGATTATAATTCTTCAAATAAATAAAGATTCTTTTGTATAAGATTTATATAAGAAAGATTTGTTTTTTCATTGTTCTCAGAAAATGGAATAGGTGCAATCAAATTCACATTTTTTGACATTTTAATTTTATATAGTACCTATTACATGCAGATTTATAAAAATTATATAATGGATAGTATTATCAAATTTGTTAACAATAAAATTAATTAAATATTAAAAACTGCAAATTGTTTCGAATACCTCTTGATAATATTGTCACATAGAAATAAACTTGCAATAAGTTGCAATTTTTTAAAAAAAGTATGTTGCCATAGCATTTTACACTGATATACACTACAATTGAACTACAATTGAACTACAATTGAACACTACAATTGAACACTTATTCAGCTGTAGGCTTTTTATATACCTGGAGGAATATTCCAGGGCACTCAATAAAGGAGAATATTTAAATAGTATATTAAATTTGCATAAATAATAATTTTCAAATAAATTAAATAAAGGAAATAAATGAAAACATGATTGTTCATGAATTTCAGCTCGGGGCCTTAGGCATGAAAGCATAGTGCTCTAACCCTCAGGCTACAGAGTCATCATTTTGAACATGAAAATATCCACTTATTTCCCATTATCAGAACATAATTTTAGGAATGTATAATGAAATTAATTTAATTTCTATAGCACTCAGAGAAAGAACTATTCTTTCGTAAATTCATGCATATTACCTATTCATTATATCACGTATATGTTTGTAGAAGTTTACCAGTAATGCAAATTACTGTTACTTAAATGGCTTCTAAAAATTCATTAATAATATATATTTAAAGAAGTGAAGAAGTTACAGTGAATGCAAATTAAAATGCTTTTTTTCCCTCTTTGGGTTGTTTGAGTAAACATGAACATAAAGAAACAACAAAATATTATATAATGCAAATTGATTTGGTATCTATATATAAAACACTAGCATACGTGGCATAGAAATCACCTTTGTTACTTATTGTCGAGTGGCAACAGTCAAATATGAACAAAATATCTTTCGAATTTTAGATTGCTTCTTTTGATATATTTACAGCAGCATTAAATTGAGCACTTCGCTTAGTCAATTGATAGAGCTGCAAAATATCATTAAATGCCTGAGAAAGGATTTGCTATGTCAACAAAATAGTCCATTTAGTTAGGTGAAAGGAGCCCAGAAATATGTTTCAAACAGAAAGTTTAATCGAGCACAAAAGTAGGCTTCACCGTCACCAGATGGGTAATCCCTGACTTGCCTATGGAAATTGACGTTAATGTCTTCCAAAACAATGTATGTGTATCATTTTAAAATAAAAAACAAACAAACACGGGAATGAAATTGATTTCATTGAATACATATAGTTAATATCTTTATATCTTAATATTGTTTAGTTCAATTTGATACATATTTTTAAATGTTATATTGGATTTCAAACTCATGCCTCAAGCATTCAATCGTGTGTTGTTACCAATCATTAACTCCCATATACTTTCACTTTTATTTCAAACTATATACACTTTTTAATTTTAAATAATTCTAATGAATTTATGTTTTTCCGTTCATATCAAATAAAAAGGTGTATTTAAAAAAACTCATTCTATCACAGGTTAAAAAGTCGGTACTCAAGGCGAAAAAGTTGGTCGTGAAAGGCAGTTAGTATTTGAAAAAAAAATGTATCCTTATGTATTGTTAAAGTATTCTTATGTATTATGTAAACTCTGAATGGCTAGTAAGTCATAGCAATCTTGTAGTAAGGCCTCTATTTTGGGACGGAAAGGATCCAAATTCCAATCTTGATTCTAGAATGCGAACTACCGTGCAAACGAGCAAGGTGTTACTAAAATATGACATGGAGGATCGAAAGTCGCTCCGTTGCTTTTGGTGCTAAAATTTGAAGGAATCCAGAAGACGTTCTAGGTATTTTACTTGAATTGAAAATTTTGAGATTGCTCTGAGGATATCGCGACACCACACTGTTGCTTTTAAGCCATATATTAATATGATTCAAGTAAAATAATTAACATTATTCAAACAAATAAGTATTTATTCTAGGTGATCAGATTGAAAATTTTCTCTAATGGTATTCCGATTATAAATATCAAAATTATTTTTTTTTGGGGGGGGGGGTATTCTTTTTTAAATATTTTTCCAGTTTGTAAAATGTATCTGCTTTTAATGCCTTTAAAATTTCAAGTTAAATATTTCTAATATAAAAATTTGAATTAATATTTTAATGCGTTTCTACACGTTAAATTCATATAAATAAAAATAAATTTACCAAAAACAAAACCTGAAAGTAAGTATATTTTTGAAATTATTTGGTAAAAGTGCCCTTTTTGTATTTTTATTATTTAAAATTGGTAACTAATCCTTTATTATTTTTATTGCATTGCTAACTGAACTGAACTGAATTATCTGGAAATAAAACCGGAGAAAACATAAAAGCTGAAAAAAAACGGCGCATTTCATTTCAAAAAAAAAAAAGTCTGCTTACACATGTTAGCAATTATAGATTACTGCCAATATTTGCGAAAATATGCAAAAAAAAAAGATTGTAACTGAATATTGTGTTTCGCTATTTGGAAACAGCTTAATAATTGAATATATAAAGAAAAAAATTAAAGCTATTCAAATACCTTTTCTTTTCTTTAAATTTATTTTGTAATTCCACTTTACGTCTTTAATACATGCTTTGCAACCATGGCTTCCATTTTTACATTTAATCTCTTTGTTAAATTTTACTAACTGTAAACAAATATTTGTGTAAGTATATTCCTGCTTTCTTTTCATATACGCACTTGTAAATATACCCTTTAAGCAAGGTTAAGAAAAATTAGCACATCATGCATACTAAAATTTTAAAAACTAATCAATTTGAATGCAAACTCTGTTGGTAAGCTCTACAAAAAAGATTGCACAAATGGAAAAAAGAAAAATATTGCTTAAGTCAAGAAATTATAACAGGCAAATGAAGTGAATAGATAGGAGAAAGTTGAGCTAGAGAAGCTTATCTTACTGAAACGTTTTTTTCCCCGCTGTTATTCTAAACTTACTTCTCTTTAAGTACTATTAAGTGGTTTTATTTTACAAAAGGATTATGTAAAAAAAGACTAAAAAGCAATGGGTATTCTTGAATAATATTCCTTAAAGACAAATAAAGAAAAAAATGACATCGTTATCGGTGTATAAGTAAAAGAATTCCACTTTCGGTTTGGCCATGAGAGGTTAAAATATCTAAATCATGCAGGAATTCTTTTTTGTTGTTGTTGTTGTTCGGCATTTAATGTGTTGTTGATGCTCTTTCTGTGAAAGAAAGAAGATATATCTTCTAATACTTAAGTGATCACTACCTGTAATATCATGCATCTACTTAAAATGAAAAGTGCATCGTAGAGTTAATTTCTTTTTAAAAGTTTATCCCTCAGAATTCGAAAAGAAATTGGAATTGAATGTTTAATGAATGAAATTTTTGGCAGCAATTAAATGGTGAAAGTTATCATAAACTAATTTATTCTGATTTATTTATTAATTATAAACGAAGTTTTAAACTGAATATTCTTTCTTTATTAAGAAAAAATACTTATGTAAAATATAAATTCTAGGCTATTTTAAAAAGCTATGAGAAAGGATTTAGGAAAAATAATGATGCAAAGCTAAGAGTCTTGAAACTTCCTTTTGATTTAATCTAATTCTATTTTTTTAATATCTCACATATGAATTAAAGAGAAAAAGTTTTAATCGTTAAAAAATCGAACTCGAACTTTTGATGAGTCTCTAAAAGTTTCAAACCTCTCTGAATATGAAAAATGCATTTTTGAAATTATGACTAACTTTTCTACTATCTAATTGTCTACGAACAATCTAACTCGAAAACTTTGAATTAAACGGTTGAAATTAGGCATGTGGATTTTTGAATAAATCTGCATATTTTTATTCCAATTTGAATTAAATCTATTCAGCGAACGCCTACCTACCTTTTTCAGTACAAGTAAACTCATTAACCTCAAAACGGAAAAAAACTAGATAGATGTAATTTTGTACACAAATTTAGCATCTAATATATAGATCCTTATCAAAATTTGAACTAAATCTGTCAATGGATTGACCCTCTGTGGGCACATATGTTCGGATGCACATAAACGTAATAACTCATAAACGCAAAGATATAAATAGAAAAAATCGGCATTTTATTCTGATACATATAAACGTAATAACTCATAAACTCAAAAATATAAATAAAAAAAATCGGCATTTTATTCGGATACATATAAACTTAATAACTCATAAACGCAAAGATATAAATAAAAAAATCGGCATTTTATTTTGTGACTACAAAGGTAATTCCATATCAAATTTGGTTTCAATCCTCAAGCAAAAAGAAAAGCATCCAAAATATTAATTTTCACAATAGATTCAATAAAAATACTTGATTTATGCTTTAGATATGTATTCCCTAACTATTATTTACTAATGCTATGCAAAACATTCACTCCCTCTTATTTTTTGGTTGAAATACATCACACGGATTTTAATCTGGAGCTTTATCAGTTAATGTTGTTGTTTATAAAGGCACTTGCCAGGGACAAGCTCGCTGACGAAGTCAGAGATTTTAAGCCAAGGGAGCGTCTCTTGTTTTAGTAGCGTCAACTAGGACAAAGAGTATATCTTAGCTATTCACGCATCACATTCGCTCGCACAACTCCTTTTTACAGGGGGCGCATTCACAAATCTCACAGATAGAACAGATGAATAACAACCATGCCCGAACCCAGGAAGACCAGATCACAGGGAAGACGCGCTACCCTTATTCCAGGACGCCGGCATCAGTTTATATAATAGACTTAAATAAAGGATTTTTACAAGACATTTTGCGAATTTCAAGAAACAGCATAATGAATCTTAGATATACTAATATATTTAAATTACAAGAGGCAACTGTAATGTATATTTAAAATCTGTAAAGGTACCAAAAAACATTGCCTAATGTCTCTTATCTAATTGCTCGTTAAATTATATTAATATGATACGCGTATTTAAGATATGAGGAATGCTGAAAACTCTTGTAAGAATTACAGTAATTGATACCCAAAAATATTTTATTTGATGTCACCAAATATTATTTAAATGGTAGAAGAACACTTTTAAGGCCTTCATATAATATTTCAACCGTAAAGGTGGATTCAAAGGATAAAGGAAAGGGAATCTCAGACTCTGAAATAATGCATTTTAAAAATAGAGTTATTGCACTAGCGTTTGTCCCAATGGTTAGCTAATTAGTGGATACTTGTTCGTAAATTTTCTATAACTGAGATTGAAATCAATTTCTATCTGCGTCCACGACTTTGATATAAAAGTAAAAAAGGCGACTTTTAGAAGAAACATGAGAATATCACATGAGGAAAAAAACTTTAAATAGTGGATGTGGAACACTTTTTATCAGAATTTCGTTTAATTGTTCAGTAAGAGAATCACCATACATTGTCATAGAATAACAAACACTATTTTCAGAGTAGTTTTATTCTGACGTGGAGACGAGTTTAGGAATGATGCGGATGCACTTGCGTTAGTCCTAACGCCATTGAATAACGAACTGAAAGTTCTCCTAACATTTGCTCATTCGTTGACGTATTTCTCAGAATATAGCACCTTCTGCTACCAAATTAGAAATAAATTTAGGTTAATCAAAGCTCTTTAATTGCAAACTTGATGCGATGTATATTTAAAACCTTTATATTTACAAAGACCATTGCATAACGTGATACATCTAATGGTTTTTAGGTAGTTAATTTCGAACGAGTACGTAAATGACCCATTTAGCTCATGAAAGGTGGAAATGGTAGGGGGGGGGTAAAATTTTCATTTCGCTATAGCTTTCTTAATATTGAAAACAGAAAAAAATAAATCTTATTAGCCAAATTATCGCCTAGTCAAGACAAACAACTTTTGTATTTAAAGTTTTTCGATAGGTACTAGAAAGTGAATTCCAAGCCTTAATTTTGGCTGTTTCATCATTAACAATTTATGTTGCCAGATAGTAACTTTGAAGTAAAGAAATCTACCTTTGCCTTTCATATTACCTAGAGGATTTTCTTTTTCAAATTACCTATTAGACAGTTTGCCTGCTGGACTATACTGTCGGTAGGTCAGTGCATATCCTTTGGTTCCGCGCGATGATTTAGGACTTCAAGAGCGCGGCTAAAATATGTAATGGAAAGACAGCGCATATTATTCGAAAATATCAAATAATAGCAGAGCAAAGTTAGAAATGGGTGAAAAGGTTTTTAAATAATAGCAGAAATTACTACATATATTTTTATCTGAGAATGTAAACAAGTACGTGAGCGAGTAAATGTGTGTTTACCGGCGGAAAAAGCATAATGTACCAGTTATTTGATTTAGAATGAAAGTGATGGTTAAACATAAGAAAATACTTACGAGCTACCTAATGAAATTTCCCTGGGCCCATATGAGGGGAATGTGGGATTTATCGGTCCTGTCATAAAAATTATTGTAACAGAATTTAGATGACTTTAAAAGATTCAAATAGATTAAGGAAATTAGTTAATATGTTTGATTCCATAAAATCTTAAATAGATGTATCCGGCCATTCAAATAATTTAATTAAAACTCGAACCAAAATACATAACACAAACTATGGAATATTAAGAATTAAAATATTTATAAAAGTGATCTAAATTCAGATGCTATGTAATTGCTTAAGTGTTTTAAACATAGGTTATAATTTACTTGCAAGTCGAGTAATTTTTTTTTCAAATATATAATTAATATTGAAAATAAATTAGGAATAAAAAAGCTGATTAAATATAAACATTCAGATGTAAAAATTGCTTAATTGAACCAGTGTTTACTTCAGTTAATTCAGATAAAATGTGGCAAGTTATTTACTTGTAATCATGTACCTCTGTAATATGAATTATTTTTGATGCAAGAGAAATGGAAAAACGAATTAAACCAAATGCTATAATTGTTTGTTTAATATTATGAATTATATAACTGAATATGAGAATATGAACATAGCTGATAAAATTGGACAATTTTTTTTTAAATCTAGATTTCCGTCATTGATTTTCCATCATCGAGCGTCACAAAACCAATATAATTAATCAAAAACAAGATTAAGAACATCAAATAACAGCTCCAAATTCTTCAAAAGTAATATCTCAATAATACCTAAATAATACCTAACGGGTGATTTCAAATAGGAGGAGATAAAAGTTAAAATAAACTTTATCTCTTTTGGTATAAAGTTATCTCTTTTCATAAGGAAGATGAATGAATTGCGTTTATGAATGTTTGTAATGAGATTTAACGCACACTGAATAATATTAGAAGCTTGAACATAATGCTTAGTGAAATGAGAAACAAACTTATAAAAAGAATTTTTAACGAATTTGCTTTGAAAATAGTTTTGCAAAGGACATTCCTATCCGATAAAATGCTACCAAATGAAAGATAGCAAAAACAAATAAAATTCGCTTTACTTGGCAACATTTCCGCGAATTTTGGCACATTTATTTTGCTCTCTTTGAATGGTAACAAATTAATGATAAAACATTATTAGCAAAGATTTCCTGATAATTTTTCACAGTTTAAATAAATATACAAATATAAATAATGCGATTTTCTTGTTTTGTAAGGTTTGCAGTTAATGATTTAGCCATTTAAAATTGGGCATATTTTCACAAGAGTAATCTTTGTTAGCATAACTTGTGATTAATTTGTTTTTAAAATGTACATTTCTAATTATAATTGAAGCTTTGATGTCAAAGATAACTTTGAAATAATTTCGAGTAATCATTGACTGCTTTGTATGGGAAGTGTATTTTCTTTTGTAGATTTGCTTATAAATCAATGATTTTCTTCCTGAAAGGCGCATAGAACCAAGAGTACAAAGGTAAATCTAATTAAAATTGAATTTAAATATTGAAACATGACTTACATACATCATCTTAAGAGAGCAAAGTAATTAAATTTACACCAAAGCGAGCAGAATTTCTAAAATTCACTCGGTGTAAAATGAGACGCTAAATATGGAGAATGGCTATTAGAAGTGACTCACAAAACAAAAATAATTCACCTGATTAAAGGCGAAGATATTGGAATTGTTAATTATTTAAAAAAATTAAATTAAGGTTATAAGCGATAAATAAGCCTAAATAACATGCTTTGATCTTACAATTCCCATTCATCTGGCAGATTGACATATTTAATAAATCGTTTGACCTTTTTCTTCGAAGTAGAATTTGCAATTTTGTCTTCTTTATAAAGTAATTCATCTAAAAATTAAATCTTCTTTATTTGCCTTGTTTGATTATATTTCTAATTATGTTTCCATACCAATTCTCTGAGTAAAAAATAAATAAATTGAATCCATTTCCCAAAAATTCTTATTCCAATTTGAATCATTTATGAAATTTCATTCATATATAAAATGAAGGTTACAAAAAAGTCTTTCAGATTGTTTGAAAGAATAGAAGTTTATTGATAAGAGCTTATTGGATTTATTCCATCTAAGTACAGATTTTCAATTTTTGTCGGTAGCAATACCATTCTGACTTTATGTTATTTCAGTTGAATCCCTTTTGTAAATCTTGTTAATTATTTTCTGAATAAAGTGATATAAAATTTCAAATATAATTGATATTTCATTTTTGCAGTCGTCTTTCAAATTTTCTGCTCTTTGTTTAAACGAATACCCATATCAAAGATAGGTAATTATGTCCGTAATCAAATATCTAAATACAAATTTTAGACAACAAATTCGCATCATCATTTTTCATATGAAATATTTATATGATTTCAAGATTCAGCTACATTTTACTAATTTAAAATACCTGATAAAAAAGAATTGAATATTAAAAACTACGCTGTCAACCAATAAAAACTTGGACACCAATGCAAATGAGGATATCTAAGTCAAATCCGTACTTCTGTACTTAAAACTCGTATAAGAAACAGCATCGTCATTAGTTGAATTCAAGATGCCATGAAATTCAGAGCAGTCTGACTTCGAGAAATTTGTAACTGTCGGATATCATAGAAATGGGTGATCCTTAAGAGACACATCTAGAAGTAAACATTCCAAAATCGAGAGTGACTTTTGTGATTAAGGAGTGGAAAGTGAGTGGTGATTGTCGGAATGCACTTCGACCCGACAGGCCCCCTGAAACTAAGAGACAGAGACCAACGAGGACTGTCCAAAGAAATTCGGAAAAATCTCACTCAAAACGATGGCCCACATACTCCAAGAGTTCCAAAAAGAATCCGGGACTGTTGCTTCGATAAATACCATCCATAAGCATGCAGATTCGCTTGGTTTCCATGGTCGTGCTGCCGCCCGTAAGCGTTTTGATCACAAAATCCAACCACTCAGCTTGATTGAGAAGGTGAAAGACACCTCAATTAAGGACCATAGATGAGTAGAAATAGGATCTTTGGAGTGGTAAATAAAGGTTCTATTTGTATTAGTCGGATGGCAGAACTGGGTTTGGCGTATGCATGAAGAACGCCTTTTTATATAATGCATTGTGCTTATAGTAGAGTTTTGAGGAGGGGGAATTATGGACTGAGATGTTTCTCCTGGTAAGGATTTGGACCCTTGATCCCAATTCATTGTAAATTCAACGTCAATTTCTACTCCACTATTCTCGACAACAATGTATTTCTTTCATTGTGGCAATTTTGCGAGTTGAATCATTGTAATTTCCAGGATGTCAAAGCCACTTATCCTGTTGCGAGGTCAACCATGGATTAATATAATAACAATGAGGTGAATCGATTGGATTAGCCTGCCCGGAGCCCAAATTTGAATCCTATAGAAAATGTCCGAGACAAGTTATCACCGAATTAAGGGTGCAATAACTGTCCAAAATCGGTGAAAGAACTTGCATGGTTTCGTCAAACCGAGTGGAAGGAAATACCACTTCCATCATCCAACAACGTGTGGGAAGCATGTTCCGGAGGTTTAAGTCTGTACCAATTATTGAATATGAATAAATTGTGTTTATCTCTTTTATCACAGGTGTCTAGTTACTTATTGGTAGGTAGTGTATATCTTTGAAGTAACTAAATAAATTTCCTAACTGTTGTAAAGTACATCATTTACAATTTTTGTTGAAAAATTAAAAGATGCAGGAAAATAAGTGATATTCTTTAGAGTATTATCTTATATTTGATATTACAATTAAATATTTGCCTAAAAACTAAATAAAATGGTGAAATTTCATTGCGAAAATTAAAATCATTTTTCTAATTTTTTCATAAAAATATTCTTTAAATATTGTTAAAAATATGATAAGCGAAAAATAACAACTAAATTGTTTTATTTTAGAAATGGTTTTATAAGGAGGTGCGAAAACATTTTTTATGACGTTTTTTCGTAAAATTGTCAATTAAAATGCCAAAATTTTAATACTTTCAATTCAATTTCTAAAGAATAGTCCTAGATACTACGACCCTCTGAAGTAAGCATATACCAAATTTCTTAACTTCACGTCTGTTAATTATTTCTATAAAGGGTGAACAGTCACACGTTAGATTTCATCATGAAGTCTCTTTTATAAAACTTTAATATAAAATAGTTCTTTAAAAAAAGTATTCACAAAATTTAAATTCTGTTAGATATTAAGGTCGTATTCTTTTGACAGCCTTATACCTTTTCTGTTTAACGTATACATGAACTAATCCAGTCAGATCAAATATCGCAATATCATAATGTAATGTAATTTTCATACTGAACTATCTTTCATTTGTACATCGTCTTTCATAATATTGTAATTTCGGTTTCTACTTTATGTAAATTACACAGAAGATAAAAATATTTTTTTAATCTTTTAATGATCGAAAGAAATCGCGCAATTAATTTTTTTGTGAAAAGATAAAAATGAACTGAAATTCTTTGTGATAATAAAATAATATATTGTTGAGAATTATGCAAAAGTATTTTTCATCAAAAATAGTTAAAATTCTAAAACTTTTACGAAAATTTAATTTATACCAACAATAAATATTACTTTGTATTTTAAAGACGTATAAAAATTATTTTTGTGTATTCTTGGAAACTATCTCAGGAAGACCTTTGAAGCATGCTTTGTTTTTAAGGATTAAATCAAACTATAAAAAGTTCTCTCTCTCTTTTTTTTACTGTCCAAAATACATTCATATCAAATTTGGTAGTTTTCAGTCAAATGGTCTAACCTATAGAACTCCAACACACAGAAACATGCAAATGTCTATTTATTGTGCCGAACAACACAACTGTGTAATTACAGCAACTTTTCTTAAATAAGCAAAAACTCTATTCATATTATTTTTTATCTTTTAGGGATAATAAATCATTATGTTATAATTAAATTAATTAGTTTGAAAATTTACTTTTCGATTTGATATAGAAAATATATTGCAGCCATTATTCACAACATTCCATGAGAACAACTGGTTCTAAATCAATGGTTCTCACCTTATTCTCATTTTATGGCCGTGGTTTCTAAGCGACCTTCTTTCTATTTTTACTACCAGCCAGCAAGAAATAATTTCTTTTCATCCAAGAAGTGCTGAAGATCCATTATTAAAGGCTCCCAGCACTTAACAATTATCGTAATGTTCTTGAAAAGGGGGGAGGGATCAGAAGTGAAGTATCTGCAGGAAATAGAATGGTTAATATTTTCTACAAGTCAGTATTCTTTTTGTCTCCATTAATGAATAAATACGAAAAGTTGTATTTGATCATTTGTACTTGTCTTCAGTTTTTACGAGAACTTATAGAGTTCCATTTTTCATATCGATGGAAAAAAGCAGTAATATGCAAATGCTAAAGAATAGCAAATAATTCATAAATTTATTGGTGTACATATGGCAATTATATATTATTTTAGGCTGATATTTATTTCTGTAGTGAAAAAAACGATAGGTGGCCAAATAATAAAATTTTTGAGCAGAAATAAATAATTAGAATTATTTATTTTTAAAAAAATGTCATTTGTATTTGTTTGCTTAACAGAAATACATGATTAGAAAAATTTATGTTTAAAAAAATCTCGTTTGTGTTTTGTCTGTTACAATTATCTTTTTAAATCCAAAAAAAAAAAAAACACCCTGCAGATTTCTATATTAAAATATCCATCTAACGAATTGCTAGGACTAAGAGAGCTATGTTATATATTAAATTTGGGGAAATAAAAGTTACGTACATAAATATAACCAATTTTAATAACACATGCTTTTATAAAGGTTATTCTATAAGATGTAAACAAACATACATTCAAATTTACATGGACAGATAGATAATTATTTATAAATCCGGAATAGTTGCCGAACAATCAGAGAAATTCAGTTATAATGAAGTCCTTTATATTAAGTCCTTTATGTTAATAAATTATTACAGTTTTATAAAACAAAATCTTGTGTCTTACTAATGTATTTTTAATAGCTTGCTAGAGGCTGTACCTTCGGTTTTGTCTTCATTTATATGTTCTATATATATAGGTAAGAAAAAGCAAATTATAATTTATATTTAATTTTTTAAAAAGTTTTAAAACATTTTAATTTTTAAACTTTTTTAATTATAACCTAAGGATTTCAGACAAATGAAAAATAAGTAAGCATAAGACAGAAAACAGTGGAAAAACTCAAACATGTATGCCAAATGGTCATAAAAAAAAGTCAAAAATGCCAACATATTTGACAAATTTGGATAAACAGTAAACGATATTGGAATGTGCATCTAAAATAGATTTATTCAATGAATTAAAACAAAAGTGGAAATATCTGTATAAATAAATTTTAGCACAGGGAAAACTGCACTGAAATTTAACTTTAAAAGTTTTAAAATATGAGAAAATGAAACTGACGTCACTCATAAGATAATTTCTTGAATTGATGATGTTATGGGATACGAATCTGATTACATGATTTTAATGAGATTAATTCAACGTAAGTAATTCTAGATTTTAGGAAATACGTGTACCAAATTTCCTTCAAATCCGTCAAGAGATGGGAAAATATATAAGGAGCAAACAAACTTACATTCAATTTTATGTTTAGAGATAGCTAATTATTCATAAATCTGAAAAGTAGTAGCCAGATAATCAGAGAAATGCCTTTATAATAATAAATTAATAAATTCTCTCACTTAGTTTAAAATAAAATTCATTAAACGAAACTGTAAAGTACAATAAACGTAGAATCGAAATAATAATTGTTTAGCATGAGAATTATGAAATCTGCTCCAAAAATATCCTTAATTATATATATATATATATATATATATATATATATATGGTTTAATTTTTATTTGGCTTATTTTATTTTCCTATTAACTTGATTTTAATACTTTTGCCTCAATTCATCTGTGTTTTCGAAGTAGCTGCATTTGCGCTCTCTAAATACTATGAAGTTTTCCTGTTCCCTTTTTTTTTGTTTTAGTTTGAATAAGACATAATTTTTAGTTGCGATTCCGAAACTATTCCGTTTCGTTTTCTCGTTTTCAAAATATTTCTTATTTTAGATTTGTTATATATTCAGGTACAATTATTGTCAACTGTATGTTTTAGTTTTATTAGAAACTTAATCATTAATATAAAACAAATATAAAAGAAACTAAATGCGAAACAAATATATGAAATTAATTTTATATATTTAACCAAAAAATAATTCAAAAGATATAATTTCTGTTCGAATAGTTTTGAATCATTGTAATCATTACATAATTTGCTTACAATCCATTAGAAATTATTGGATTAAAAATAATCATTTGTAACAAAATTAGACATTTGAGTATAGTTATAGTAAAAACTAATAATAAAAATCGTAATTGAAACATTTCCATGCATTTCATTGCTGTGACGTTTTAAAATATTTAATATCACCAAATGTTGTTAAGATGCCCATAACCAAAACCAAGACAAATGTTAATTAATAAAATGAATGGTAACAGTTAAAAAATAAATACTTAATAAATTTTTGTTTGAATTAATTTTCTTTTTACCAATTTTTTTTTAATTTTTCGAAACTTTCTAGGCTGTGTCTGTTTTATATCATAACTCTTAACAATTATCTTGCATTTTGGGAGGAGGATGTTTTAGCGATATCATGAGGTGCTAGTTCAGAATTTTTACCAAATGGAATTTTAATATTTAATTTTTGCACTGCTATATCTATATTGCTATATCTCACAACTATATTATTCCAAATAGTTGTGTTACACTTTTTTTCTGCGATATGTGAACATATTTCCAGTGATTCATAATACTCTGTTTAACCTCCTGCAATTGATAATAGAATGTTTCGTTTAGTGTCCCATTTCTATTGTTTGCTTATATTGGCATACCTCTGATGCAGTATGTAATTAAATAGTGAATTATTCTCTATTTGGAAACAAATATTGATAGTACTCCCTTATATTATAAAGAGCCCTAAATCAGAATTCCACATGACTAGAATCCAAAAGTTTGTATCCCTTCATGAATGCTAAACTATCTAGCATTGGTCACCTGTTATCTGTAAGCAAGTGAAGGGATGCAATTTAAAGAATTTTTTGATACACGTAATGGGAAGTACGGTATATAATTGAGTAGGAACAAAATTTAGAATAGGATGAAATAAATATTTGATAAATTTAAAAAAAAAATTTCTGCTTAACACGCTGTATAATTGTATACAAAAACTTTCAATATTTTATGAATTAAATATTATGATACCTCTCATTGATTCCTTCTATTATTAGTTTCTTTCTATTATTTAAATTCAAATGCAAATTTTAACACAGGAATATTAAGATTTTATACAAAAAATTTATATCAATGTTTTAAAATATTTTACATTAACGTGTAATTTGATGTTTGCAGAATCTAATTTTATTTTAATTCTAAAAAGGGCATGTATAAAGGAAATATGACTTAAAGCATTTTCTGAGTTATTTATGACTAAGAACATTTTCACAATTATTGGTTTATGCAAAAATAATTTTCATTTGGCGTGGGATTTCTAAATATCATTGCATCGAACGAAACAGCGTTTTTCAATACTATTTGTTATTTAAATTTATTAAAAAAACACAAAGCCTTAACAATCACGTCTCGTCCATTAATATAAATCCCGATGCATAAATTCTCATTCATAACGATTCAAGTAAAATTCTTATTCTTTTGGATCCAGTATTATCAGTCAACAATTTTTTTTATTGTTACTTAAAAATTTACCTTTTAACTTTTGAATTATTTTAAAACCACTAATATTTTTCTTCCAGAAATTTTTAAGTATGCACTGAAATATCTTTCTATTTGAGAAATTTTAAACTAAAATAAAGTATTTTTCAAAGTCATAAATTTTTTCATAAATTATTTTGTAAGTGAAAATGTTATTGAAACAGACAAAAAGATTTCTGCAAAAATCTTTTTAAATGTTTCAATTTCATTGCGATCAGAAATAAAAATTTATTACATGTTTGTAAATAGAATAAATATTTCTTTTCCATAAAGTTAAAAGTCATATAAAATCAATTATAAAAATCTCACTATTCATTAAATTTTTTTTGTTCCTTTACGCAGTTGTGATATGATTTGAGGAGTAAATACCTAAAATCTTATAAGAGAATAGCAATTTTTTTAACTTAAAAGCAAATTATTTCCCAGAATAAAATAATTTTAGCCTTTTTTTCCTTTCTAATATAGTGAGATAAATCTCAACCTTGCTATATAGTTATTTTGTTGCCATTATCAATTGTTTGGTATTATAATGCATTTTAATATTATTAATTACAAATTTTCCTTTATTCAAGACTTATTTTTTGTTTTACCAACTTATAACTAATCAACTGTTAACACTATTATAAAGATAATAAATTGCTCGGGTCATTCAAAGTTTTAAAAATGATATTTTACGGTCTTTTATTTAATTCACACCAGCAGAAGGGGTTTCTCAAAAACCTTCTCGCATATTCTCACAACCCTGATATCCCTGAGAACACCATACATGGCATTAGCGTACAGTAGTAAAGAAATATTAAGCTTTGGCTTGAATTTAGCATATTGACTGAATCTCTCGTGTCATCCTTGGCAAGTAAATAGTATCCAATTTCCTTGGTAAATAGTATCCAAAAACCGAATTTGTAGTTTAGATAAGTTTTTCTTAACCAATTGAAACCAAAATTTGATACACCTGCACTTTTAGTCACAAAATCCTGTACCAAATTTGATGTATTTAAGTAATTGTTTTTCTGAGTTATTGAATTTACATGTTTCTAAAAGTACAAACCGACAGTTAGTTGAATTTGGGTCAAACTTTGGTAGGCGTACACAATTTTCTACTTGCTTTTGTCGTGATATTTTAAGACGGTTGCTCTGTGTATATGTCTCAGTTATGTTTTTGCTATTTACGCTTTCTATTTTCTTGTGGAATAAAGCATTGGTTTTCGTCATTTAATGAGTCGAGCCTTTTCAACCAAACAGACATCAGTCGATATCCAAAGTATTCTGTTTAAATTTGAAATGCTATATTTTGAATGCAGACTTTTCAAATTTATAAAGAACTTAATTCCTTTATGAAACAGATTTAATGGAATAACTTGCAAATTTATATTTAATTTTTGGATTTGTAAACTTTGTAACTGTTTTTGTAATCTTCTTGAAGAAACAATAAACCATTGAAATTTATTTTGAAAAATAAAAGAATACTCGCTGCTAAATCGGATTAGTGCATGTTTTATGTCCGTAATAAAAACAGTAAATTCATATTTATACGTTTATTTCTATTAAAAAATATTTAAACAAAGATAATTTACCAAGTTTCAGAAATGCAAATACATAGCCAGAAGTAGATTTATTCACATCAAAAAAGCTCTTCTCCAAACGGAAATTTCCATCAATATCATTTAATATTAGGTAAAAAAGAAAGTAAATGTCCTATGAGTTCTTAATGAATAAATCGTAATTAAGTTCAAATACAATTTGTCATCCCTTCTACATAAATCCTGGTTTTTACAGTAGTAATAACGGTTGATTTCAAAGACGTTTCCTTCATTCCCTGTAGCATTTCCATTTGGTAGGTAACAGGATCAATTTCAGATTTAATTTTTTAAGTATCAAAATCAAAAATTAGTTCATGTTTAATAATTATTATTTATGATTATTCATTTATATATTTATTTTTGGTTTTATTTCGATTTAGCTTGAAGTTATTCAAAGTTTTTCAATGTTTGTATTTACCATTAAATAATTTTATTTTAAAAAAATGAAATATTACTATATATATATATATATATATATACACTGGTGTGCAAAACTTAAGCAACAGGTATGTTTTTTGCCATACCTTCACGAGAAATCATCTGAGAGACATAAAATTCAGAAATGAGATACAACATTTTGTTCTGAAAGAATGACGAAAGCATAGTTGCGCAGAAAGGAATACAATGCATACAGCATGGAATCAAACAAAAAAAGGCTTTATTGAATTCATAGTATCGTTACACATGATTGTCTGTCCAAGAGGAAGAACAGAAATCAGATGTTCCTTAGTATGGGATATGCCCTCCCCTTACTGCAATGGTTGCTTCGCACCGTCTCCCCATACTCAGCACCAGATTGTCCAACAGTTCTTGAGGTAAGAGTGCCCATTCCTCAATGAGCATCTGTTTAAATTGTCGGGTGTTCCCAGGAGGATGTAATAGTGCCGCATGGCGTCTCCCCAAAGCATTCCACACATGTTCTATCGGATTTAAATCAGGGGAGCACGCCGGCCAATTCATTCGAGTGATATCTTCACTTTCCAGGAGCTCCTCAACAGCATGAGTCCTGTGTGGCCGTGCATTGTCATCCATAAAAACGAAGTCTGATCCAATGGCACCCCGGAACAGACGCACATGGGGAAGGACCACCTCCTGACAATAGCGATCTCCAGTTACAGAACCTCTGTCGAAAACGTGGAGCTCAGTCCGCCCGTTCATCATAATGCCTCCCCAGACGACAACTCCAGGACCACCGAAATGTTCTCTTTCCGTGATGTTACTGGGATGAAACCGTGTCCCGACCTCTCTCCAAATCAACTGGCTTGTGGCACTAAAACGATTCTCATCTGTAAAGAGGACACGACTCTATTGAGGAGATGTCCAGTTTTTGTGCTCCCTGCACCACTCTAAACGGTGCCGCCGGTGGGAAACTGTCAAAGGGATGCAGCGTTCAAAACGGCGGGCGAATAGGCCACCTTTGTGAAGGCGTCTGGACACAGTAAAACGCGACACTTGTCGCCCCGTTGCTGCACACAGTTGCTGAGCAATGGCGCTTGCTGACCGGTTTCGGGTTCTTTTCGCCTGCAGGACGATATATCGGTCATCCACTGCAGTTGTTTTCCTGCGGCGTCCACCACCAACCTTTCTCACAGCTGTACATGTGGTTTGGAAGGCTTTCCAAGCGCGCGAAACGGCACTTTTGTTGATTCCGAACTCTTCAGCTACACTGGTCACATTATGCCCCTCCACCAGCTTTCCGATCATTCTTCCACGTGTGAAATCGTCCAGGTGATTTCTGCTAGCCATATTTCATGAATTAACTCACGTGCACTTGCAGCGAATGTCTTTAAGTGTAGTGTTGAGCTGCGCGCGCCTTCCGCACGTGTTTTGCGTACGCTCACGTCGCCTGTGACGTTTTGTTCCTGATATTTGCATACGCATGACCTTTCTCTTGAATTACGTGTTCATTGTACTGATCGCAAGAACTCCTTTTCTGCAATTTCATGGCTATCTGCTTAAAATTTGCATTGTTGCTTAAGTTTTGCACACCAGTGTATATATATGTAAGCTTATTTTGGTTGAAGCAGAATGCTAGTTCGAAGACACTGAAGAGACAATTTACATTTTAAAATTAATTTTAATATCCCTTCTGGGAAAGCAATTCTTTTTACACGCATGCGCGGACAAGGTACGTCCACAGCAGCGCGAAACAAAAGCAGAAGTAAGAAAAGGCACGAAAAAAATGATCACTAGTCTTATATAACATGGGATTTTCTGCCAAGTGGCGATAGAATACACGTGTTGACCTTTGACAAGGGTAACGGAGGGATCACTTGATTCGTAGAGCTGACTGCGTAGTAATTTTTACACAACTTCAGTGGAATGAGATCAGGAAATAAGAGAACTTTGTAGACGGTTCCTGGCATGGGCCGAATTAGGCAAAAAAAAAAAAAAATAGTAAAATAATTTAGCTTAAATTAGATATTAAAATATCATTACATATATATATTCTAGTAAACTGCAAATGAAACAGTTTGGTAACACTAAATTCAGGCAATTTATTGTTGCAATGCGTTATCGGAAAAGTTCTATTATTCTCGTACTAAAGAAGAATAAATAAAAAGATTTATTTGAACTTTAAAATTTAAATTATGAAACTACATTCATATAGCTCATTATCAAGTTTTCATACTAGGATTACTTAAAGTGCCTTTTTTTTATTTTCTCGTATTCAAAGTATAGAAGAAGTAGATATCTAACTCGTCAAAAACATATAATTCGCGACCTTGGCAAATCTCCAGGTTCCAAAACTCCTCGAGTTCAAAAAATAAATTTCTGGAATCATGTCTGACTGAGAATACGATAACTCAAAATGGTGTTGAGTGTTATAGATGTAACTCTCCGTATGGACTTACGATAAAACATGTAGCCTTCCATAAAATTTTGAATGGAATCCATTCGCAATAAGTCTTTCTGTCTGGTCATTCATTACAAATGAATTCGATAACTCCAAAACGCACAGAGAGAGATTAAATTTGCTTTAAATTTTTATAAGTAATAATAGATTCTTATCAAATTTTAAAGCAAATCCGTCAAAGGGATGACCATCTTCTATTCCATAATTTCGAAATCATGTAAATGCAATAACTCAAAAAAGGAATGGTTAAATCAATGAAATTAGATATATTAAATTGAGACTTATTGTAAGTTCCTGTCAAAATTCATAAGACTGATACAATATAAATGTTATATTCGCACTAACAATTTATATTTCTTAACTATTTAGTCTCTTACTTACAAACGTAACTACCTTATCTATGGTCTGTAATGTGATATGAAACCTTATAACGAAAATATGCGAAAAAGTAGGGGTGTTGGTGTATAATTTGATAAATGCTTTGCAAGCAGTGGAACTCTTTCTTATTCTCCAAGAATCTCTGAATCTTTAAATATATATGAAATCTTACGAAGAAAAGTAATTCAAAGTTTTATCTGTACTTTTAATAACACTTAGTGTGTGTGTGTGTGTTGGCGCTCTACAGGCCAGACCATTTGACCTACAGCTACCAAATTTGGTACATGTATACCTTGGAGGTCGGAAATGTGCACCTGGGGTCCCTTTTTTGAATTTTTAATTAGAAATTTATTAGCTAAAAACTAACTTTTCCTCCAAAAAAAATCTTCATTTCCCCACTGCCAAATGAGTAGGGCTTCAGTTTTCTCCCCCACGATAATGAGGTTAGGCTTAACATTTTTCGACCGATTATTTCTAACGATTCTGATTATTTTCCTAATGTTTGATGCATTTAAAATTAAACATGCTTAATTAATTGATCTTTCAGGTTCATTCTGAAGTACTTTTGAAGTAAAATAAAAAAAGGAAATTAAAAATTCTAATCTGCATAACGTTACCCCAACTGACGTAGAAAGGTTCATGCATTTGCGTTACCTTAACTGGCGTTAAAAATTCATGTATGCGCATTGCGTTCTGATGGTTGACAACTACTTTCAATGAATGCGGTCTTGATTTGAATTATTTTTAGGTTAGTTGTATGCTTTTGCAACTAAATTGTATATATATTGTATATATATTTTTTGTATATGCTTATAAATTGAAGTACCTCATTTTTAATTAGTTTTTTAACCTGTTTTCGACCAATTATTTTAAACGATTCTTTTTATTTTTTTAGTGTTTGATGCATTTAAAATTAAACATAGTTCATTAATTGATCTGGGAAAAAATCAATCTGGGAAATTTTTTTGTCAGATTCTTGAGATATTACTATAAATTAAGAAATATATTCTTTAGTGCTCATAAGGTTAAATGCTCAGTGACTCTGTTTTCAGTAATCATATTATTAAAAAAAATGCTTTGTTTTAGTAAACAATATTATATTAATTGCAGATTAATCATTTCCACTTTAATTTAAAGAATAAATTCAACGGGAACTAAAAGAAAATTAGAGAAATGCATATTACGTTATGACTGAAGGCCTTTATAATATTATGAGGGAATTATATGGGTATCAAAATTTGAAGCTTTAAAATACTTTGATGAAGAAGCTATTAAAATAGGAGTTACATAAAATATTTAATTATTAAAATTTTAACGAGCATTAGGATTTGCTAACCGGTTCGTCTCCAAAGGCGGATAGTACCAAATAAAGAGTGATGTTCAAAAGAGTAAAAGAAGATTTTTCAAATTTATTTTCTGGTGAAAGATTTTTATGTCAGATTTGTAATATTTTCAAAATATTTCCAGCAATTGGACTATCAACTGGCCTTGTTTTATCAATATGTTACAGCAATAGTTCAGCGGACTCTAGGTATATAAAAGAAAATCAATAAATCTGATAACGAGCAAGGATATTTTATTTCCTGAGAAAACACGAAACGTAAGCTACAAAAGCGGAACCAAAACGTCCACAAAGACAGTAAATGCCAATTTCAACAATAAATTTCAAGCAGTAAATCCTCATTAAGCAAAACCAAAAGCGGAATAACGCTGATAGTGTAGATTGTTCGCTATGCGATCAGCGCTCCACTCAGTGAGTATAGTGGATAGGTATCGAATTTTTAAAATGTATTCCGGTGTCTCGGTCTTAACAGAAATATCGCTGCAATTCTATATTTTTAATTTTTTTTAATTTTTTATTTTTGGTGCCAAATTAGAGGGTCAATTACTAGGCAAATATTCAGCATCTAATAAAGATATATAGATCTCTCTTCTTTACTATCAGATTAATTTAATGGAAATATAATAAAGCATATTTGTAAAATGCATTTTTCTTACATAAAACTCATTGAAAAACAAAGTTAGTTATTTATGAACTTCGTGTTTTATTTTTATCTGTATTCTCACTTATTTCCGTAATTACTATCTTACTCCTTTATAATAATACACGCAACTAATTAATTACTATTCACAAAATGAAAAATTATTTAACTAAAGTTAATAGAAATGATGGCACCAAATAAATTTTTTTTTATCGTTTCTAAAAATATTTCCTTAGCAGCATTTTATCTGATTCTGGAATGCTCACTTTAGAAAACTTTCCAGACTCATTAAATATACTTCTTTTTTCCCGGATTGTTTCTATTTCCATAGCCCATTCAATGTATTCCGTTCATTTTGTGTCCAAACGTGTGTTAGTAATTAGTCTATTTATAAACTTAATTCATTTATCTTCATTCTGAGAAGAAAAATAAATGTTTTCTTCTTTTACTGCTTCTGTCACAAATCTTGATTTCAGAGATATCAGTTCTAAAGAAAGTTATCCGAAGTTTTATCAGCTATCAGAAAATTTCAAAAGCTTCTCTTATTTGATTTTCCTAATTTTTTTTTAACGTAAGAGTTTTTGTTATATTTACAGAAACAAGTAATTCGGCAGTGAGTGATGGACATAGCTATATATATTGTTGATTTTTTTCGGATAGTAAATGGCGTTTACGATAATCTGATTTTCGAAATATCAAACAAAGGAAAAATAGTTATTGTTTCTTTAAGAAAAAATATTTCTCTTACTGTATTAACAGCAGACAAATGTTGAAATCTAGGCTAGGTTGATGACGGGACTTCGCTGTATTTATCTTTATAATATTTTCTAAGTGATAACACATGAGTTTCATCAATATCACTTCATAAGGCTAATGTTTTTATTTACATTTGATAAATGAAGTAGAATTTGGAATATCACTTCGTTGAACCAGAAAACAAAAATATTACACAATGAAAATAGATACAAAATGTTTCAAGCACTAGAAAATTTTCATTTAATACGGATATTATTATCTTTTACGTAAGTTAAGAGTTATATTATCGAAAAAAATTTAACAGTTAGGTAATGATTAGTAACGTGGTCCTCTAAATAACAGATCCTCGTCTCTCTTATACTTTTTATTACTATTACTAACTAATCCCTACCGAAGAGGTCCTCAAATATGAGACTGAGTAGATTCTGGTATGGTGGTTGGTTCTCGCTGCTCAGATGGATATAAAAATATTGTAGGATTAGTTGCCCTTTAAACCCAACGGTATGTACTTCTTACGAAAGGGGTTGCACCACGTCCAGTGATGGATCTAGGATTCAGCCTTATTTTCCATGAATGTAGCTACTGGCCATTCAGTTTTTAGGGCGTGTCGGAGTAATCAATTCTCATTATTATTATTACTAAAGAAATTACTGGACAGATGAGCATATGTTACAACTGCAATCTCTTTTGAAAATGTCCTAATTTTTAGTTAATTTTTTTAAACCTAAATTATTTATTTAAAACAAATTGAAATGTCTGCATGTCCAATTTTCACATAACTAAGATTTTTGCGTACACATTGCAATAAATGATTTTTTACAATGTTCTGAGATGTTTGCGGAATTCATTGAAAGGAATTTTTCCCGGTTGATAACCACTAGTCCTGTTATTTTTAAAATTCTTCGAAATAATAAAATAATTTTGAATTTTTCAGATTCCTATGTGCATTTTTTAATGATTAAGAATTAATCAAAGACCACTAAATATTCTGTATTCTTCGGTTAAAATAAACATATATTAAAGAAATATTTAATTGGAATTAGTAGTAATTATCTTTTAAATGATTTTTAATTTCCATAAATTTCTATTTTTGCTTCTCAAAATTGTGAATTAATTATCCCCTAGTCATGATTTTTTATACTAAATAATTTTTTTTAAATTATGTCTGGATGTTTCTAACAGATAATTATTGACTAATTTTAGTTTTTGCATCACTGAATTATTCTGTGTAATTTCTATTAGAAAACCGTACAAATCCTATTTCAAAAAGCTATACCAAAATAATACAATATATCCAAAAAAAAAAATTAAAAAAAATCGAAACAGCAAATTTTGTTTTTTCTTATCTACATTTCTGATAATGCAAATTGCAAGAAACAAATGAAATAATAATGAAAAATATTCATTAAAATCTCAAAAAATAATGGTTATAAATTCACAAATATTACTTTAACGATAATTTTTTTCTTTATCTCAGAAAATAAATTGAAGTCATTGTTCAAATAAATCAAGCCTTCTAGCACCTGACTCTAAATCAAGTATTATTGCCTAGTACTCACTTTGTGGTAAGGATCCTTAAATGGCCTTCTTTCTATTCTTACCATCAACGGACAAAGAATAATTTCATCTAAGAAGTGCTGATGATTCATTATTAAAGGCTCCCTGCACTTAACCATTATCTTAATGTTCAAAAAGCAAAAGCTTAGAGATAGCCATATGAGATGGAATGGTTAATCTTTTCTTAGTGTCGATACTTTTTCCTAATAATGAGCAAATACTAGAAGATTTAGAAAGTCATTAAGTTTTTTTTATAATGTAGTAAGCTAATGCATCAATATATAATATGAATAAATAGGCTTACTAGTCATAAATTTATTACAAATGGAAAAAAGAGTTTTTAAATTGATTGCATTTGTTATAACTATTTTTAATGTTAATGACATGTATTATTTTTTAAAATAATTCTTTTGTAATAAATGTAAAAAGGTGACGATGATCACCAATTGGTTACTCCTGTATTTTGAGTTAATTTACAATGAAAATTTGAAATATGAACTAACTAAAGATGCAAATCCAAAAATTAGATCAGGCAAATAGTTATTTTTTTTCTCATTTTGAATTGGATTACACTATCTAGAACTTTCACATGTTAATTCGTTCTTTTCTTTATAATTTTTCAACTCTCAAAGAGAAGGAATTGAAGAGAAAAAAATAACTTTCATAATGGACTGTATTCGCTATAGAGATCAAAATTTTGTTCACTGCAATAATGCATATAGAATTGAATCTATGAATGATAAGTCAATTACATTGGCCTTATATTTTTTTCCTCGATAGTAAATACATAATAAATTAATTTTTAAAATCCAGTAATACTCCAGTAATAGAAAAGAAATATTTTGAAATTATTAATGCCTACATGCGATTTAATATTATTTCTAGCTAAAAATCTAAAATCTCTTCAGTTGTTTCCTCAAAAATTACACCAATTTAAATGATATTAAACAACGTATAACACTGAATTATTTATATTGCCTTTTATTCTGATATTTTTATAAGTAGTAGCAAAAGGAATTTTAAGAAAAATATATGAATTTAGGTTAAATATGTATTTTTTATCTCAATAGGTTTGTAAATATTATTTGTTATCTAAATGTATAAAAAATAATAATCCTTGACATTTAACTTCAAGTTTTTAAACATATTTTATCATAATTTTATGAATGACGACAGATTGCATAGATTTGGAAATAACATGTGTTTGAGTATTTTTCTTAATCTAAAACTATATTTAGAAATAAAGCTTTATTTTAATTTATTTTTTAAAAATGTGAAAATTTAGATTTTAAGATTTAAAATGAGGCCTAGAATTTTCTTTTCTTCATACCGCTAAGTTTAGCATTGTTATTATCAAAATTAGGCTTATGTGTATTCTTCTGAGGATTTTTCAGCTCCAAAGTCAGAGTTTATGGAAGTCAAAGAAATATAAATTCACCTAAGATCCATCTGCATTGTCTTTCCAAGTTTCCAAATCACTGTAGTTTTAAAAAAGAATACCTTTGGGCAGTTTTAATTTATTGAGATCAAATCAGTATTTGTCATCGGAGATATTCTCAAGCTGGTGTTTTGCAAATTAAAGGAGAATCTACAAATCGACATCTACTATTGAGGGTCAGATATTTTTACATTGGTATGTAGTGGAATTGGCAAAGTAATGTTATGTAATTTGCGTGGTTCGGCCAAGATATAAAATATCTCTCCAAAAATAGTACTTGGGCAATTTCAATCAGTCAGAATAAAACCAATATTTTAATTGAAAGCCAAGTGTTTTTATTTGACCTACAGTTGAATTAGAACACTGGCACATTGAAAAGGAATCATTTGCGCTATCTTCCCTAATAGCAAAGCATGTTGAACAATATTGTGCGATATTATATTATAATATTCAATATTCAACAACATTATACAGTATTTCAAATATTTTAATATCATAAAATAACAAACAATATTTGTGTCATATTGTGCAATACTAGTTACTAGGAATTACAAAAGCTAAAATCGTGAAACCCAACCAATATTTTCAATTGCACAATATGTATAATTTGAAATCTTACATCATAAAACTCAAGGACATTTAACAATCAACGCAAAAATCTTAAATAGTTATGAAATGAAAAAAAAAACTTACATATGCATATCCGCGATATCTGGGGAAATTTTAATGAAAATTAGACTACAATGGCGTTGATTCAAGAATGGAAATTGATACAATTTTAATAGTAACAAAACTGACAACACTATTCAATTAATTTAATTCTAATAGCTATGGAAAAACACATTTTAATACTTAACTTCCCTTTCTTAGTATAACAAGTAAATTTTTCTGAAAATTTATTTAGTCTACCATAAAAAATAATAAATGCATCATTTCTCAGAACAAAACTGATGATAAATATAATTTTGATCATTTGTTCTTCATACTGTTCTTTTTTATATCGTCAGTCATTTAAGGGAGGTACAAAATAACTGGAAAAATAAATCGTAAAATAATTACAGTATACATATTTACTTTCTACATGTTAAGAGAAATTAAATATTTGCAGAGGAAAGTAACAATTATTCACTTTCTTTCTAATGGTATAAATGATACCTCTCGAAATATTTCAAAGTAATTATTTTATCCAAAGTGAAGAAGAAATGAACAAGAAACTACCCTTTTAAACTGAAATTATTCATTATAAAGTATTCTCGCTAATAATTTATTTCAAATAATAAATTTGTATATTTTTTTAATATCTTTTCAAAAAGAAAATATAATATCTGCTTATAATTTGTTTTTTTTTTCTCTTTATAATGAACGGATATTTGGTTAGGATTAGGTAATAAAGCTATTGAAATAACTAGTTACAGTACATCAATTGCTTTTAAAATTGACATTTTTTGTATGACCAAATATTTTCTGTAAAGAGTTGGTATCACAGAAGAACACTTAGCAGATTTTGAACGAATTTTTCACAAATTTCTTTTATGCAAAATGCACAGATCACTCAGTATTACGTTACTGAGTTATTCATGTTATTACAGTATGTTTCGGTGAAATCTTAACGAGATGTGTGAAATTGTGATTTCTTTAAAGCATTCTAAAAGGAAACGATAAACAATCTCCACATTTTCAGTGAAATTTGCTAATGTTTGCTTATTTTAGAAACTACAGTATAAAAAAAATTGTAATCAGAATATTTCTATACCTTTTTTATTCACTTCTTTCATAAGTTGTTTGCAATCTAAATTAACACTTTGTTCATTTTTTACATATATAGGATTTACAAGTTATGTTTAATTTTAAATTTTAAATTTTCGGCTGAGAAACAGTTTAAGCTTCTCAATAACACCCTGAAAATTTCTATCATGGTAAATGTATGAACAGGCTTTTTATGTAATATAAAACTTGCACTTTTCATGAATTTCGGAAATATTTTACATGATAGGAAGTGATATTAAATCTCAGAAGAATCTAGTGTCTTGCCCCCCCCCAATAATGTTTATTATTTAATGCTAAATTACCAACTTGTATTCTTAAAAAAAATCCACTGTGTCAGCTACATTGTTGGGAAAATTATTCATTGGGTATATAGTAAATGAAACCCAACATGATAGTATTCAACGAAACCTAAACAACACACAGCATAGGTTATAATAACACAGTCAGTATGTTCAGATAATAATTACTTGTTGAGTAACAATACACGCAGACAGCAAATCCTTAATTTGAAAGTAATATTAACGTAAATAGAAGTCTTGCTTAGTGAAAAGAATTTTGACAGATTTATACCTCATGTGTGTGCCTCACTTTATACAGTCTCCCGCAAGATAAGGCCACACATAGAATTCTCCTCGAGAATTTTGAGATCTTAGTTTCTATTCAAGAAAGGGCAATAATTCCGTATTCTAAAACTTTATGTCACTCAGGTCACTTGATATTGAATCATTTATTCAGCCTGCATTAAAAATATATACATATATAATTATCTATTCCCAATTATAAGAATAACGTGGCAGATAAACAGTATTCAAAGCAATATTTTTTTAAATATTGTTATGGCAACATGTTTCTAAGCTCTTTAATAAGAAGAAGTGTATTTGAAAAGTGACGCAGTTCTTAAGATTTAATATGAAAGGATTCCAAACCGGAATACAGAAAATTTATAAAACCTTAGTACAATGCCGACATAAAATCTTTTAATAACATTCATCGCTTACAGAAAAAGGTGAAAAAAAGAATATTTTCCAAATCAAATATTTTAGGGAAAGTACTGAACTTTAATTTCTTACAATAATTTAACAGCCTTACCAATCGAGGAGAATCTTACTCGAAATTCTATCAAGTCGCCATCAAAAATTACATTCAACTTGTAAAGAAATTTTCTATAAAAACAACAAAGAGATTGTAATACTGAGCATATAAATATTAAATTCAGATCTAGGATTATATCTCCCAGTACGAAAGCCACTACGAAAATCAATCGAAATCTCCAGTTAATGAACCTTCCCGGCATACTTCCTGCGTGAAGATAGTCCGCCCAAAGTGTGATCCATATTTATTGTGGGTGAACGGAATATTAAAGCCTGGATGGTATGTAAACAACATACAGATCTTCGCATTCCTTATTTGCTCCAGAATCCCTAATACAGGCTTTTCATTGGACGGCCGTCGCATACTTGGCATTCCTAAGCTTCTTTTCCGTTGCACGGCGGAAGATTATGGAATTCAAAGTCAGAAAATAAACGCGTTGTTTTCTGAGATTCATTCTAAGAAATCGTTTGAAGTTCGCCTTTATTATCTTTAGTGAGATTTTAAGTTATTTGCTAGTTCATAGATCGAAAGAATGTAAACTTTTAGAATCGTACTTATTGACGATAATCTTTGGATAACGAGTATTCATTACTAGCCGTCTTTGGTCACTAGCTGGTTCACCGGAATTGCTTATACTTAAATACTGTTAAAACATATAGATATTTATTCAGATTCATGATTCCGCCGATTTTCAAAAATATTTAATCAGTTTATTTTAATCATTCTCACAATTACTCAATTCATTGAGTATTAGGATTTTTCTAATGGCCTTCATTTCTAATTGCATTTATTACTAATCGCCTTTGGCTACCAGATGGTTCACCTGGGACATTGGTTAAAATTAAATCCATTAAATTCATTTAGATAGTTATCCATGTCCATGATTTCATTGTTTTACATTTGTCCAATTCATTGAATACATAGACATTTATAATGAAAACCATTCATTACTAGCTAGTCGACTTTGGCTACCAGCTGATTCGCCGAGGATATTGCTTAAGTCGCATTGCATTATAATACTATTAAACTCATTGATATGCGGCTCATTATCTTCTATATTCCGGAGTATTATAGCATAATTTTTATTCATATTGTAGCCTATACAGATATATAACATAATCCTTCCTCTTCAGCTTTCAACATTGGCAGAAAATCACATTATTAAATATTTTATGAAATGGAAAATATTTGAGTTTCGGTGCAAATGTGTAATCTATTATTAGACATTTTGCGAAAAAATATTTAAAAAATACCAAAAATTCAAAAACAATTGGAATGACTATTAAATTGGTATTGCTAAAAAGGTCATTTATAGAATTTTTAACGATATAAATTATTTTTATGCAATAATATTTTCAGAAGTTATTGCGGGAAAAAGATAAAATTCCACTCAATTTTTAATTATTAAATTTGTAATTAATAGTTTAAAAAAATCGTTACGAAGCGCATATTTTTACACTCCAAAGTATATATATTTTAAATTAGATGTTGGTCAAATGGTCTATTTGGGGATCATTGTGGAATAAATGTGATTGTGGATGCACACACACACATTCATTTAGTAAAAATGAATGTGTTTGTGGATGCACACACACACATTCATTTAGTAAAAATGTATGTGTTTGTGGATGCACGCATTTATCTTTATTATTAGTACAAGATTAATATTCTATGAAGCAAAGAATCAAAATAACGTATTGTTACAAACCTGCTATTCGGCTTCCCAGCATAGTTTGTTCCACTATCAGAAAGACTGTTTTAAAGTCATCGGTAATGGACAGAGTCCAGGTGGCGCGTCTTGAGTACCAGAGCTTGGCGAAAAACTTGGCGACCATTTGGCGACTTTGGCACCAAAATAGATTATACCCGAAACTTCGAGTTTTCCCGATCCATCCAGTAGGACCCGAGATATACCACGAACGTTCCTGATTGTTTGAGAGGCTTCTAGCCCCGCCTCCTGAGACCTATAAAAGGGTCCGCAGCAGCCAGAGAAGTCAAGTCCGAAGACGGAGCGGAGGAGTCGTAAGCTACAGAGCGGAATAGGCGAAAACGACGGTGAGCAGCGACGGAGTCAAGCTCGTGCTGAACTGAGCTGTGCGCTACTGTCTGCAGTCGATTCTGGTTGTATGCTACACGTCTCGGCAGAAGATAGTTGTCTATGTGCTGTATATAGTTGTCGTTTTTGTGCTGTCCTGTGTGTCTTCGTGTAAATAAACGTCGTTGTTTTTATTCTACTTCTGCCTGCTGATTGAGCGTTCTCCACACCATATAACTTCCACTATCCAAACGAACCCCGCTAAAATTTCGTAACAGTATTAATCACGGTACGCAGCTAATTTCAGAGATTTAATATTTTCCTCTATACTGAATTTCGAATGTTTTATTAATGCTTCTTTAAAATTTTCCCTCCATTTAGTACGACAAAATAACAGAAATTTTTTTTTCTTGTAAAAAAATAATAATTTTAGAGACGCAGAAAAATGAGATGAATTAAATATATGCTTTGAAACTGAAAACGGGGGGGGGGGGGGAACTATATAAAATGCATTTACATTTTTGGAATACTTCATATTCTTTATACCAATATTTTGTTATGACATTAAAAAAAAGGATTTTCACCATCGAAAATCTTTTCTTTATATTGAATAGCTAACATTTTAACAATGTTTTAATATTCGAACATAAATTTCTTTTGCTTTATGTGGTTTAAAAATAGAATGCAGAAGCTTGCATTCTTCCACATGCATAGCACGCTTTCTTAAGTTTTTAATACTATATTTAGAACTAAGTTGAGACGAATTTTCTCCTCCTATAATTTAATCACGGTATGCAAGATCACATCCCCGTAAAAAAGATTAAAATTCACAATTTAATATTCACAATTTAATTACTTTCAATAGCATCAAAGTTTCTTTAAAATATACAATTTCTTCGGGAAATTATAAAATTTCTGTCCTTAGAAATGATAGAATTCACAATCGGATATATTCCTGTCACCATTATTATCATGACATTTCTTTCAGAATATGAAATAATTTAAGGAAATATAATTATTAACTGTGCTTTATTTTCTTATAATTGATGTATTAATAACATATAATATTATTATGTTATTTTGTTGCAACTTTGTTCTATTTATAGACAGACTGTGCATATGCAATAAAAATATACTGCCTATTCGCGAAGACTGTTTAAGATATTTACTCTTTAATATAACTTGCATTTTTTAAAACATTTCATCTTTTTATTTGATAAAATTGTAAAACATGAATTTAATTGAATCAGTCTACTATAAATTATTCCGCGTGCAAATTTTAAAAAAATGTTTATACTAGAAATAGTAATCTTGCTGCAGGGATAATTTTCAAAGAAAACATTTTCTTTCTTTATCTTAAATTTAACAAAAGTAAAAGCAGTCGATTGAATATTTTGATAGATGTATCTAAATTGCCTTTTAACATTAATACCACTCTTACAGATTGATTATGAAATTAATTTTTAAAAAAATGAAAATAAAGGGGGGGGATATTCTGAATTGGAACTTTTATCATTAAAAAGATATTTTTTTCAGCTTGAAGATTATGAAAAAACATTCTTCTGAGACAATAGTTTTGGAAGATATGAACATCAGTTTGCATAGGCAATCCAGAATGATTACCTATTTCTTACGCATAGTGATAATCTAGACAATCCTAACAATTAAACCTTCATTGATTAATCGAATAATCTTTCTGTTTGACGCCTTTGTCTTTCATTCTAATTTCTTTAACATATATTTTCTCACTAAATGGTGGTTTTTATGACAGGTCGAGCTCTCTTTCGCGCATTTCTAATTATATTTTGTAGTTCCCTTTATTACTTAGGTGACACATTGATTTAAGTGTAGCGGTACAGGAATTTGATGAATCAAACTGAAACATTCATACAACTCGTGTTTTGTATTTGACTGTTGCCATTCGATAAAGTGTCACGTACTTCAGCGTTTCATACAGATAATGAAGCTTTAATTTTACTTCATTATCTGTATTGCTTTTTTATATTTAACGCATTATTGCTTTCACCTTTTATATATTTAAAAGGAATATTAAAAGATTCCGTCTTATGTCTTTATGAATATTAAAATTCAATCGAAACAAACTAATCATTAATGATATACCATATAATATAATAAATATTTATATATTATATGGTATACTGTAAGTGGTTATAATATACAAATTTTTAAAATAGAACTCACTTTGATTAATATCAATATAAAATGCATTCATAGTATATTAATAATAGCAAAATGCAGAGTGCCCTCATAGCCTTTTGTCAAATTGATAAAGATAATAGAGTTAGGCTAAAGAACTTCTTGATTTAACAATTAAATGTGGCATCGAAATTTCTGCCTTTTTTGATAAAATTATGGCCAGAAAATGAAACGATTGATTGACCTTAGATTATGTTTATGTAGAGTAATGTAATAAATATAGCATTTGAATAGCCAAAGCATTTATTACAGCAACATACTTATAAATACAATAAAGTGATTTGAGACGATTTATTATCTCTTTCTGTATGCATAGTACTGTGAGATCCAAAAATCAAAAGTATAGATAATATGATTACTAGAACAAGATCTTGTCTTTAGTTTGACTCATGCGAAATAAAAGCAAATGGAAGCTTGTAAAATAGGTAAGAAGCTGCTTTTTCATACGGTTCCTAAGATTAAATTATAAGCGTTTATTTCGATATAAAAACTGTTAGATATATGTAATGCAGCTGGTCTCATGAAATAGAAGAGAGTTATTCTGCTATTTTAACGGATGTGAAATCAACGATCTCTGATTTTAGCGACAAACTCAGTAGTAATTTATAGAAGAATTTGGTACGTCAGTGACAAAACATGGTTATAGAAAGTACACGAATTAAGGCGATATTTATATTAAAACTCGAGATCTCTTAATTCTTCTTCGATGACCTTTCCACAAAATTATATAAATGGAATAAATCTTGTGAATTATCTTTTTACAATGTAGTTCGCAGGGCGAGCTCTCCAGTGGTTTTATGCTGAACGTTTGGTATTGTGATTTTGTTTACATATTGTGTTATTATTTATTAACTTAGTATGTTGTTGATTTTTGCATGTCCTGTCATTTTGAATATTTAGGCTGGATTTTGACGAATGTGTTTCGATACTCTTGAAAAAGAAACGTCATCCATTAGGGAATGTTTTGGAATTTTGGAACTGTAACCAAACAGACGGAATTTTCCGTTACAATTATGAAAAGAAATCCATCCGTTTATGTAAAGAAATGAGCAAAACCTTTCTTCTTCTCATCATCCTAAAAGAATCTTAATTGTTTTAAAAAGGACATTGCAAAAGACAAAAATAAAATCCTTCACTTCATTTTATCTTAGCAATAAACAACAAAATTCTATTTAGCCTTACAATCCTTACCTTGATAACATGTTCTCTATTTGATAGAAAGAATATGCGAAAATATATTTATACAGTTTACAGTTGATCATCTTCAACACATTTAATGCTGCATCCAAACTCAATTAAGAAAAGTCAATGCTTCGGAGATTTTATTAAGTCTTTAAATATACACATTTAATGGAAACGTCTTTTACTCTCATAAAAAAGTGCATGGTAGAAAAATAACATACATTTTAAGGAATCAGGCTAGTACAACAAACAAATGAAGTGAAATGATAGGGGGAAAGTTGGGATAAAGAGGCTTATCGAAGCATTATGTTTTTGCTTCCATTTTTTCCCCCATTTTTTTTTCTATGAAAGTAGTTTTAAAGGATTTATTTTGTGAAAGGATTATGCGAAAAAGACTAAAAAGCAACTAAATTTTTTTCCAGTTTCTTGTAGAAAAATTTAAAAGAAGAAATGCGTTATATTATCCTTGGAAAATAATCAAATGAATGGAGAATCTGAATTTCTCTCGTTATTTCAAAATATTTGAATTTGAAAATTCTTTAAGATTTTTTTTGACATTATAGCTGATATATTGATACGAAAATAAACTAAACCACTGAATATTTAAAATCTCAAATAAAACATTTCATATGGTTTTAACATTTATTTAAAACGTTCAAATAAACAGTAAAGTAACATAGATACTAGATTTTATTTCTAATTCTTCAAAAAGTATATTAAAAATAATAAAAAATATATTTGAAAATTTTTTTAGAAAATTAACCAACAGCTATCTTTACTAAATAGTGAAGAAAACGTGTATATGTGTGTGTGTATTCTGCTTTACAGGCAAGATCAATTGACCAAAAGCTGCCAAACTCGATACAAATTACTTTGGAGGAATGTGTATATTATGAGTACTTGAAATTTTAATAAATACTTAAGCGAATTTTTTGCGCTATTTTGTGATAATTTTCGAAAATAATACAACATAGGGATTAATATTACATCATTTAAAAATTTAAAACTATCTTTTCAAAGAAATCAATTTTTTGCCTATAATTTTTTTTATTTTTAATTAATATAAAATATTCTAATCGCATTTATCTAAATTTATTTCAGTCATTGTTAGCCAGTGAAATTTAAATCGTTTTTAAAGTTCTTGTTAAAATTTTGCCATGGCTTTTTTTCCTGTTGCAGATGATCAAAACATAAAAATTCAGCATATTTTTCAATGTTGAAAATCTTTCAAAATAAAACATGATTTTAATAAAAATTTTGAAATTTCAAGTAATACTTAAAAAAATTTGAATCAAGTAATACTTATAATAATTTTTTTGAAAGTGCGCCTCTTTTCAAACACTGTTGCCCCCTTTTGTGACATAATTGGATTTATAAAAATATAGACAGAGTGATTTTTGAAAATAATACGAGTCGTAACACTATCAATATTTAAAATGTTTTATTCTAGACGCCATTAAGAAGTTATACAAAATATTTAACAGAAATAATTAACATGCATTTATTTTAACGAAGCAAATGTTCATGAAAGGTGATTAACTTTAAATAACTGTACATATATATCATTAATTTTACTTTTAAATACCGTTTTAAATACCGCGTAAAATCTGAATTATCAAAATTTATTATTCTTAAGTGTTTTTTATTCTTAAATAAATTTTTCTTTATGCTAACTATTGATAATTTGGTTAAAAGAAACTTAAAAATTATTACACATGATGAACTTATTTAATTTAACAACATTTACTCACACTATGATCATAAACATTTTATTTAGTATAGCTCGTCAGAAAAAACAGCTGAAGAATTTTGCATCTATTCTACCCTTATGGAAGTTAAAAGGCTTTGAGTTACTTTTAAAAATTTAATCAGCAAGTAATCAGTAAAACAAACAGCAGAATTTATGTGTTATCCTTATTTTCTGGTTTAAAACTAATTATAATTTAACATCCTATTTAAAGATCCCCTGCCTGCCAGCTATCCGTGACAGATCAATTACCTATCCCTATATAGACCCATTTTTATTTTCTCATACATGAAGCTTAGAGAAAGTATCATAATCGTGAAATATATAGATTAAAATTAACAGAAATTCCTAAAGTTATAGAAATACTAAGAAGAATTTTATTCAAAATAAATTTTATTTAATTACATTATAAATTTATTTTTGTGAAACTTCATAGAAACGGGTATAAATTTATCTCTATTTTAGTAAGGTGCTTAATTTCATCATGAATAAAATAGAAATGTCAGCGATAAAGACTATGTTATACAAAAATTGGAGGTAAGAATAACTAGATTAGCATTAGATAAGGCAAGAATAAGAAATTATGAAATAACCCAGGGAAAAGTATTGTTACTGCAATTTTTTCTCAGAAACAGTTTCTTCGATTAATTGTATTCACATGTTACTAAAAAAAATCTATTTTTATAATGTGCCTAGGTTTGCATTAAACACAGGCAATGAAAAAATAAATATAAGGAAACATCTTTGACTCTAATAAGATGAATATTTAAGAAACAGATATTATACATTTGGGAAAGAAAATGCAAAAAACGGCATATCTTCTATACTTGGGCATATCTAATATTTCTTTAAATATATTTTTTTAAATACAATAATATTCGGGCATAAAGTAAAATATTTGAATTTATAAGATTAGTTAGACTGACATCTTATCTTCTCAAAGAAACGACCTTCAGTTAATTGACATGTTGTTCAGAAATTTTTTATAATGTCCTAAGTTTGTATTTAAGATGAGCAATTAAGAGAAAGATATTTGCACATTGAGAAGGAAAAAAGCAAAATCGCTGTCTTTTCGACCCAAGGCAAATCTAATATCTAGTAATAATAATATCTAGGCATATCTAATATTTCTTTAAATCTCTTTTTTTATATACAGCACACACCGAGGCATAAAATAAAATAGTTGATTGCAGATTGTATGAATAGTAACAACACTATAATTGTATTCTAAGTCTCCATCTATTAGGAATATGCTAACTGTTAGACAAACACTACGATTCTCTGATATTGCACCATTCTCCTTTTGTATTTCTTAAGGAAGAATTAAAAAAGTCTTATATTCACGAAAAATATGTGATATATTTTAGCTTTCTTAGCTAAATGTCACTACTTTACCATATAATCAATATTTACAATCAACAACTATCAATATCTTTTTTAATTATTATATTACGATATCTTATTACATATTACAGTAAGACCAGAAAAGAGTTTATTTTTATTTTTATTTATTACGAACTAACAAAATTCTGTAACTCGAAATTTTTTGCCTTTATCACCTATTATATCAAGAAGAATTTTTATCCATTAAAACCTGAAAATTTAGTCTATTAGTCAAAAACAAAATGCATCCAAGTAGATAAAAAGCAAATGATCACATATTAAAACTGTTATCTGGAAGATGCATTTGTAAGTATTTAGATATATGATTAACTCTATAGTGCGTGACTTTTTATTTAAAAAAAATTGTTTTGAAAAACTGCATATAATTCAAGAAAACTAGTAAAAAAAATTTTTAAGTATTTTTTCTGAGAAATTAAAAAAAATGTGCCGAAGGATTACTTTGTAAATTAAACAATATTCCAATAATACGTCATATAAAAATTTTTCAATAAAAATAAAATTCCCTTTTTAACAATATATTTTCTACGAAGCAAAAAAAAAGGATAGTATTTTTAATGGTATGATTATTCATACAACAACCATCCTAGTATTTTTCCAAATTACCAGTTCAAATTTAATTATAATCTAGCAGACCTTTCCCGCAAATTTTTATTAAAAAACATCTGGAAAAAGGATTTCTAAACATTTAATTTTACCCTTTCAAACAGTTATGAGAAATTTACAAATGGAAATAAACACATATGATGCATTGAAGAGTTAACATCAATGCATTGAATTTTTGGAGAATAATCATTTACTGCCTTTGAATAATTTTTGGTGAATTTTTAAAAGCATTCCGTTATAAATAAATTTAATAAAAACAGTCCTTGAAACACATTTTCGTTAACTACCGATTTAGAATTTTTATTTTATTTTGAATATTAGACATTCTTTATTTATAGTGTGTATAGTAATTATTATTATTAATATACTGAAACTAATTACTAATATTATTAAATACAGAACATCTTTATTCTATAATTTTTAACAGGTTGTTTAACATCTATGGTATCAAAATTTTAATAATTTTATTATTTAAATTAAATCTACTAATTATAATTAATTCATCACAATGTGAATTAATTATTATTAAAATTGCACACGTTTCAAAATTTTCAAAATATTTCCTCAATAAGAAGTGAGAATAAAATTTATTTTAAAATTACAACCTTATAAATTTATAACAAATAAAGCGAAATAAATCTGTAAAAGTATTTAAAATGTATTCATTACAAAATGCCAGTGAACTATGCTTCTAGCAACAGCGAGAAAGTATTAAGCCTCTTACTTGTACATAATTGATCTATTACCGATATATAGATAAAAATTTGAATCCCTAGTTCTTCAGTCTCATATTTGAAAGTGCAAATAGTACAACTGTTCTTTTTCTGTGCAACGTATATATATTATAATATTATTAATCATCATTTATCATGATCTTCCGTCATGTAGTTTCACCTTATAGAATATCAAATACATTTTATATCATATTGTTTTCTATCAAATAATGAATTAAATTGTGAACCTTCTTTAACAATAAAATGGCATGTTTTAAATTGACTCTCTTGTCATATTTGCATTTGATGATAGTCGAAACTAAATGCTTTTATTTCCATTTCAGCTATCAAGTCTCGAGAAATAATTTCCTTTTATTTCCTTTCAGAAGTGCTGAAGATCCATTATTAAGGACTGCCAGCATTTTACCATTATCTTAATGTTCTTGAAGAGCTCTGAAATAATGTATCCAGAGGAGCTGGAATACTCAACGTATTTTTGGCGTCAATATCCCTTCCGGCCATTAATAAATACAGGAGCTAGTTTCTTAGACAGTTTGAGCACAACATTTTTTTTTTACCTCGTTTGTTTCCTGAAACACAAAAGTCAGAATTGACTGTTGAAACGACATTGAATGAAGCTGTATTTAGATGAACATAAGAATATAATTTTAATTGAAAAATATTGAATAGAAATGATCTATAGGAATTTTGAATTGCATAGAAAGAGCTGTTCTTTTTATATAAATGGGATACAATTTAGACAAAATATCTTCTTATTTTATATGTAAAAATACTGAAAGATCTTTGAATAGCAACTGGCAAAATTCATAAAATTTAGAAAACCCACACACACACAAATATAGTTCTAAATGTAGTTCCACAATCAGCTGAAAAAATACAGTTATATATGTGCAGTTGTTAAGAAGAGAAAACCCTCAATGCAGCCTCATAGAAATTAAAAGCCGCAGTAAAGCCTATACATACCTCAAACTTTATTAATAGATTTGAAAAGAGCAAAAGCAAAGCAGATGTACAGACGTTCCACATGCTGATAGATCTAGTCCAAAATTATTCACACATCTGTAATTTTGATGGAAAAAGCATAAGTTAAATTTCATTCATTTAACGAAACAGATAGAGTCCAAATAGAAATTCGAAAGAAATAGATAATTTTCAGCGGGAAAAATCACACAACAAATATAATTCCAAAATAAATTTGTTTTGTTGTCAAAAAAAGTCTGGAAAAGTTTTAATTCTACATTACTTTGTATTTAAAATTAATTCTTAAATTATGGTGCTGAGAATAATAATGAAATTTAAATTTATAATTTAAAGATTTAAGGTATTAAACGCTTTTATTAATTTTTTTTCATATTTTTGACGGTAGAATTTTGTAATCGATTCACTATGTTTCTTATGTACTATACTTCTGAAATTTTATGTTTGTTTGTGAATTCGAAGAAGTTATGCAATTCCTGTTCTTTGGAATCTATTTAACACCTAAGCGATTAATTAAATTGGTTTTTTATGTTATTCTAATTGCACCAATTGGTAAGGAATTTAAGAAAATATATCTTAATTCCGTATTCATAACACTGAAATCTAAAGTGAAGACTAAAATTAGAAATAAAAATCAAATGAAATGATTTTTCTTTTCAAAACTATTATAACGGCTCTTTTTAAAAGATTTAAAAAAATATATTTATAAATGCATGGTTTGAATTACTGCGCTTTTGCTAATTGTGTTTAGCTAACTTCAGTGCCTTATTTTTAAATCAAGTGGAACTATCTAAGTATTCAATGAAAGTATTTCAAACTTCATAATTATTTGAATCAATTGCGAACTGTAACTATATTCCATTAAATATTCAACCTGTAACATTTCATGAAATCTACAAACTTAGCCAACTATCTCAATCCTTAAAATTATTTGTTTTAAAATTGATACATGACTTAATGCTATTGAACTTACTTTCGATAATGGACTTATTGTACTTCTATGTTCTTTCCGGGTGTAACAAATATTCTTCTAATGGGTAATCCATATTTATTGTGAGTGAATGAAATATTAGAACCAAGGCTGCGTATAAACAACATACATTCTTTGCGCTCTTTTTCGGCCCCGTATCTCTAATGCAGGCTCTCCATTGGATGAATACTCGGCATTCTTAAGTTACTTTTAAGTTATACAGCGAAACTGGAGATCACGTAATAAAATAACAATACTTATTGTTCTAGTTTTTCATAAAGAAACTTTTTAGGTATATATAAACATTGCTCTACAAAGTATAATGAAAGTACTTCCTAAATATTCTACTTACGAAATGCTTCATTTTGTACAAGCTATATTATTATCTTGGATATAATATTTAATAGTTATCCTTTTTTTTTAGAAAAGTCATTAATGAATTAAATGTAATGCTTTTCAAATAACTCAGTCTATTTTTTCCATATTATATGTTAATTTCTAAACTTTTTAATAAAGATATAATAATTTTATATATTTTACTTAATTTCCAAAGTTAAATAAGCATTATATTATTTTATTTTCAGAATAAAATTTCTTAGAGGTTATTTTTATCGAAATGTTATTTGGTTTTACGAATTTAGAATTTAGTGAATTTATTGAAGGAATAACAACCACCAAATATCAGGTAAGGGGTTTAAAATATAAGGAAGAAAAAACTTGCAAAAAGTGTATTACATTTTTGTTACATGATTGCAAAAACCTCTTAGCATGATCATATCCAATAAGTACCATTCATATTCATATTACCCGAAATGCAGATTTTAATTCCGAATAAATTTTATTGTTTGCATAATGTAACTAAGGGATGGCAGGGAAAAAAATATCAAAGAAAAATAACACCTTTTTTTCAATCAAATTCAGCATAAATTACTTTATTTTTGAAATTCAAACAGGATTTTTTAAAATTAAAATATGAGCTAAAATGTGAGCCCATAACGTATGTAAAGAACCTTTTATATAAATTTATCATCAAATGACTTAATAAAATATTTAGATTTAGACTTAATAAGTAGAAATGAGTGCATGATTTATAGAAAATTGAATATAAAATTGACCTCTTTTCATTGAAAATTCAAACTTTGTTAAAATGTCTAATCTTTTTAAGATATACTTCATTTAAAATTTTCTGAAAACTTACTTTTCATAAAATAAGTTAACCAAAATTAAAGAAAATCTTTACAAAAAATGTTTCCTATATAATACTTCTTATGTAATAAATATTAGTTTCAAATGTTCTGAACTTAACCAGCTAGGAATTTATTTTAAAATTGCCTCCATACTCAAATCTAAGCCATTCTTAAAAAAAATAAATGAATAATATTTAGATTACAAATGTAGGGATATAATATTTTTATGTGTAGATAATTTTAAATGTTCTATTTACAGAATATTTGTTTGAATTTTCCAAATTTAACTTCTCTCACTAGTCTTTTCCTTTATTCAACTAGTCCACTTCTAGATTATTTCCCTATTTAATCTACCAGAACTGTATTTTAATATTGTTTGATTGCACAGGACGAAGATATTCGTACGTAGTGGGACTAATATCATCATCAGTGGAAGAAAATATTACAATACAGAAAATACACATTCTCCATATAAAAGGTGAACTAGTGGCTTCCATAATGAAAGAGTGATTAGTTTAACCTTTATCCGATAATAAAGTAAATAGTTAATTTATCCTTTATTTACTGATAGTACTTATAAGACACGTCAGTTTCCTCATTGTACTGCTTTAATTAAACACTTTGAAACCCATTGAGACTTTAAAGTCCACCTCCATGAAGTTCGTTATTCAATTGTTGGATGACAACACTGCATTATTTCTCGTTGGAAACTTGCTAAGGATAAGTATATAAATTAATAGAAGGACAATAGAAATAAATGACTAGAAGTCTTAATATCGTTTACGTATCTTTAGAGGTATAAAATACTTATTTGTTTTGCATTTTGGTAAGTTATAATTTTGGTCTCTGTTTTTGTATATTTTTTTCTATTATATACAAAATATTTTTTTAATTGTTTTTAACTCGTATTTTTTTTTAATTTTATTTTTTATTAAAAATTTCAAATGCAACCAAATATAATTATTTTTGCAGAAATAGTGCGTTGTCACACTTCGAAATCCCAAATTATTTTCCATATAATGAATGACTTAAGTGACGATTAATAATGAAAATTGTGCTATAGACTTAATTTCATTTAAAATAAGTATTTTAAAGAAGTTAGCATAAATTTTAAATCTTCTCATAAAATATGAAAATAAATGGTTAACTATTATATCGCCTACTATAAATTATTATTATTATGAATTAACAGATAAAAAGAAGATGATCATGCTTTTCTTCAGTGTAAAGAATAAAAATATACCACACAAATTCAATTGAGCATTTTAAACTGTATTGTATTATATAAACACAGTTAGAGAAGCATATATACTTTCATATACTTTATTAGATTTATTAAAAATGCACATTTACCATTATAATAATTCCTTTTGTGTACTTTTTATAAAATTATAAAGCCACAGAAATAATTATTTGAATTGCAACGTATCTTTTAGGATTGAACTAGTTAGTTACATAACCGCGTGTATTAATAATATTTAAATCAAAATTTGAAATCCAAATTTCTTATTTAATTAAAATAGCATTATAAACTTATTCTCTAATTTTTTTAAAAAGAATATTGCTTTGTTGCTTGATTTACTTTTCTTATACATATAATACAAATAAAAGGCATGGAAATCCTCTTTTGTCTCAATTGCAAGACAAACACCTACCTTACGCTCTTGGAAGAAAAGCGCAGTTATTTTTAATTATTAAAGACATATAGTAGATATAGACATATAAGATAAAGAAAAAGGTAATTTTTATATCCCCTTCGTCATCCATTACTTAGCAATTATTTATATTGTAATCCTCTATTTAGCAATTCTCCACTTATTTTGCAATCCTCTATTTAGCAATTCTCCACTTATTTTGCAATCCTCTATTTAGTAATCCTCCACTTATTTTGCAATCCTCTATTTAGCAATTCTCCACATATTTTGCAATCCTCTATTTAGTAATACTCCACATATTTTTCAATCCTCTATTTAGTAATACTCCACATATTTTTCAATCCTCTATTTAGCAATTCTCCACTTATTTTGCAATCCTCTATTTAATAATCTTCCACTTATTTTGCAATCCTCTATTTAGTAATCCTCCACTTATTTTGCAATCCTCTATTTAGTAATCCTCCACTTATTTTGCAATCCTCTATTTAGTAATTCTCCACATATTTTGCAATCCTCTATTTAGTAATACTCCACTTATTTTGCAGTCTTTTATTTACTAATCCTCCATTTATTTTGCAAACCTTTATTTAGTAATTCTTCACTTATTTTGCAGTCCTTTATTTACTAATCCTCCATTTATTTTGAAACCCTTTATTTAGTAATCATTCACTTATTTTGCAATCTTTTATTTAGTAATGTTTACTTGTAATTTATTTTGGGGGGAGGATATAGTTCTCAGATTTACTTATTTTCTTACTTCGCTCAAAATTACAAGATGATTACTAAATTAATCGTTCTGTAACTCTTTAACAATTTAATTGAACTACATTTAATCACTTATCAAGATTCATCTGGAATATTAAAACTCTGACTGGTTTAGAATTCAAGGAATTCAAAAGGCATCTCTATAAATAATTTTCATATAGCTGTTGTACAAATGCGAATCTTTAGAATCAGTATTTCGGAATTCAATATATGTACATCTTTTCAATTTAAAATTGAGAAAGTGAATAATCAATTTAGGTTGAGTTTAGTTATATTTAAGTCCCGTTGTAAAGCAACACTAGGGCTATTTTGGGCTGGACCTCATAATTTTCAACCACGATCAGATGACGAGGACGACACCTGAGCTGGCACCCCCTCTCCACACCACACAAGTCAGAGGACGTTTAAACCTAACGGATTTAACGTGCAACAGACCCCCTTACACGACGGTTCTTCAGTGAAATCGGATCTCGAACCTGAAACCCTACGCGTCACGAACCGAGACCTTACCACCAGGTCACCACGGCCTTAATTAATTAAGAAATTTTTTAATTGGAGAAGATTTTAAGATTTTAATCATATTATCACATGATATTACATATCTCCATGATGTCATTCGATATTTAGAATGCCAGGTAATATTCTGAATATATCCTAACAATGTTGTGTGGCATTTTTTGGTAAAAAGCAAATAAAATGTCAAATGCCCAAAATTCGAAATAATGAAATTTTAAAATTAAAAAGGATTTAACAGAATTCCAATATTATTAACTGCTCTTTGCATAATTTGTCTGGTTAGCTAAAGATGGATACGAAAGTAAACAATGTAATCACAGTATGTAATATTCTGGATCGATCTACCATCTCACTGTTGCTTTTAAAACTTTAAGGTGACATAAATAAAACTTTTTAATTAATGAACTTACCCCTCGACATTTCCGAAAGAAGAAAATTTCTCATCTACCGCTTGACTCATTTATTGTCAGAAAAGTGAATAATAGAGTGGTGGTGTGTAAACACAGAAATCTCTGCATTCCTTATTTATTTAAAAGCTGATAATATAGGCTTTCCATTTCGACGTTCACCGCATGATGGGCATTTTCCTAAATTTCTTTTTATTGAGAAGCAAAAGTTTTGGAGCTCAAAATCATGAAAGGGAAAGAAATTATTAAAAATGCTAATTGCGATCTGTTTTTGGAAAAAATGTGTTATGTTTGGTGGCACACTGTTTGACTATAAGTGGGATTTAAGATTCTTTTCCTAAACATTAGGTTTCAATAATATATTATATAATAATAAATTATCCGGACATGGTATTAATAAATTCTATATAAGTAGCTTTGAAAGAAATTATCATTTATTGAATTTTCAGAACTTTTTTTGAAAAGACGCTGAATATTTTGTAAGACATACTGAACTTTTAAAAATATGAAGGAAAAAAACCCACATTAAAATGATATTTCTTATTCGATTAGGAGCTATCCCTGCTAATAATAAAAGGTAAAAGAAGTGGCTGTGGGAATATATGCGCTTCGGCATTCTATAGACCTGATCATTCGTGTTAACAGTATCCAATTTAGCATATATTTACCTTGGTTTGTTTAGTTTGGTTATATTAACATAGCGTTTCAAAACATTAAAGCTATTTTGGGACGGGCCATGTAACTTGAGCTTGCACCCACCTCTAAAAACTTCAGCCCCACACCAGCGACAGGACATTTGGCGTTGAAGGATTTTACTTGCACCAGACCGACTTGCACGACGGTTCTTCGGTGGAAGCGAATCTAGAACCTGAGACTATATTACAAGACCACAACGCCTTTTGGGTAGCAAAAATGTGCAAATCGGATATATTTTTTTAAAAAAATTAAAATAAAATTTTAATGAATAAAGAATAATTGCAACCTTGGAGTCTTTCTATGATAATTTTTGAACATAATTGAATGAACTGACTTTAACAACATTTAGAAATTCCGGAAATTGTCTTTTATATGGAAATAATTGCATGTATTTTTTTCTATAATTATGTCAATTTTTGCACACTTTTCAACTAAACCTTTCTTTGTTTCATTGAAATTTAAACCATTTCCATTGCTTCATAAAATATTTAATCTCTGGTTACCTGCGATTCTTGAAAAGAACATAACATAGATTCTATTATTATATAATAATAGAATTTATGTTGCTTTTATAGATACTCTTTGAATCACAGATTTCTGTGTAGTTTAAATGAGAAATAAGATATGAAAACTACACTACTGCGAATGGCAACATGCTGCTAAAATAAAGATCAGACTCGCAGTAATGATATTAACTACCTGTTGATGTCTTATGATTTGAATCTATTTGGAAAGTTTATGTATATAATAAACAAAATATTAAAATAACAAATTTAAAGTTTATCATAATTTGAAATTTAATACTTTAGTAAATTAATAATGAAAATAAAATTATGCGTAAATTAAGAGTAAATTGAACTTAAACACAGCCAAGGTTTCCGACATAACAGCTAGTCAGAAAAGGCAGCTTTATTAAAATATCAGAAGTGTATAAATATTATTGCATATTATATATATATATATTATATATAAATTTAAAATATAAATCACTTTTCCAAGCCACCTAGTCTTTATTATCTTAAACATCAGTCAAGTTAAGAATCCTATACATTATAGCAAAAAATCTTCTCCTAACTTTAATACAATATATTATATAGAATGTCTGACTTTCGGCTATAGATTTCTCATCTACAAGTACAAAATAAACAGAAAACTTAATCAATACTTAATCAGAACTTAACAAAATCTATATTGAACCCATCGCCATAAAGTTTGAACGTAAGAACTTTGATTTCTAGAATGTTTATAAGTGTTTTGAACGATAACATATAATCATTCAGAAATCAAAACTGCTATTTGCATTTAATGAATATGGGCTTTTCCTCAATAATTATTAATGAAAAGTCATAGAGTTTCAAATAGATATTTTTTTAAATTTTTATAATTTTTTAAAAATTTTATTAAGTATCATTTAATGGTATGTTTCATTGGTTCTGGTGGAATTCCATTAAGTTGAATTCATCAAAGTTTTATAGATTTATAGTCATATATTAATATACACGCACATAATTCTCATATGCATATTACATATTTTACAAAAAATTCGATATTAATTTCAATCATTTTTTAAAATTAGTTTGTGATTTAGTTTTTTTCCTTTTTTAACTTATTGAAACGTTTAGAGGTTTTATAAATTGTATAAATGTCAGTTCACTAATATTATTTCCAAAGTAACAAATTAAATCGAAAGCAATATTTTATTTTTTTTCTCAATTTTTTCTTATAATTTAAATTCTTAATACAAGAAGAAGTTATAAAAATTCCCTAAACACGATTCCTCAAGTAAAAAATGCTCAGTAATATCCCCCAAAATATTTTTCTTATGGTAGAAAAACCATATAAAATATATCTCTTGGAAAAATATTGACATTAAATTACTTATGAAATAGATTTCAATCCAATAAGAGATCCTTTGCGTCTTATTTTATAAAGGTCAAACTAAAGAAGAAAATTGTAATGTCTGGTTTTCATAGAAATGAATTTTCAATCTAGCGAACAAAGAAAATACTAAAAAAAATGACCGTGATAGCCAACAGTTTATTTATTTAATAAAGAATTAAGATGACAATAAGGTAGGATAAGGATTCCTTAAAGACCGAAATATCTTAAACTATTCTCATGTTTTTGTTTCATAAGAAAAACAGGAAGAATCAAAATTATTTAAGGAAAAAACGATTTAAGGTTATTTTTTTTGTATTATGAATGGTTATAATAATATATATAATCTCAATAATAAAAAATTCTTTTTATATGGTAATTTCTAAGTTTTTCATGCAGTATTAACTTAAGAACTTTGAAATGATTAAACTGCAGAATTTCCCAAGAATTACGAGTAGAAAAGTCCAAGCTTTAAATAATAATAGCGTTTCGTGTTTTATGAAGTGTAATATTATTTCGTTTGGTGGTCTTTTACATTCTGTTTCAATAATATCTATTTAAATAAAAAGGGAGGGATATTTAGAGAAGGAAATTGTAATATTGAATTGCAATCACATGACAAGAACAATATCTGAACCAGAATTCCCTTTCTAAACTTCCGTGTTCTCCTCTTAAAAACAAAGATTTCCCACAGATTTACCGGGCGTCAAATCCGCTTATCTCTTTGACATCGGATTTCGAAAATCTACAAATTATTTAAAACAAGCTCTTTAGTTCATTTACTTTTTGAATGATGGTTGTATTGACTGTTTTATTCCCTACATATATTGCCCAGATAAGGAATAACTTTATTCTTAATTTTTCAAAAATGAAGAGAAGATTAGTGTTTAAACAATTAATATAAAATCAGGGTGATTTGTTTTTAATTTTTATTGATCAATTTTTTAAATTGTCAAAATTTAAGTAATATTTTTAAAATTTTATAGTACTATAAAAATACATGTTTTATGAAATTAATTAGTAATCTATCTCGGAAAATCGGAATATTTTGCTATACATTTTCCAACAAATGTTTCACAGATATCATTTTGATTCTTGTGAGTACTTAATGTATACTTAATGTTACTCTGTGTACTGAATAGCTTTCAACGACACTGCGGTGGGCGCCTGAGATGCTTGGATATCATTATAAAATTTTCTTTTCCCTTTTTTTAATTATGATTTATTGAATAACAAAGAGCATGCTCTGTTTCTACAGATGTTTTTGCTGAAGACGGACAAGAAGAAAAATATTGTTTACCCTAAAGAACTTGAAAAATAAAGCTAAAAAAATGGAATAAATATTGTTTATACCTCTCCTTTATATATCTTTCAATTTCAATGAATGTATTCACTATCGACAAGAAAATAAATATAATTATTTCTATCATTCGTAACTAAACAAGATAGCCATTTCAAATTTCAAGTGATATTTCCAAAATTACTTCTTTTGATACAGCAACGCGCCGGGTACTAGCTAGTATCATAAGAACGATCCTACGATGTCATTGCTTTAGGATATCTGCGTTATTCTAGTTTTATCTTTAATTGAAAAACACAGTTATAGGAGAGTACATTCATTTATATCAATTAAAAGGGTTCTTACTGTGTACATCACATCTATTCCTATGTTGTTGGCTCCTTTGCTTTATTTTGTGATCTCAAATTCCACAGCCTCCTGTCCCTCAACGGGAAAGAAGCCCAGGAATGCCAAACATGCCACCACCCGCAGTGGAAGGCCTGCATTAGCGGTTCTTGAGCAAAGAAGGAAGATGGAGTTTTGTATTTGTTTACACGCCACACCGGTTCTAATAATCCGTTCACCCACAATACGTATGTATAGGAAAGGGACATTTTCTTCACTTGGAAAAATGCGAGGGCGAGGTTCATTAACGAAAAACTTCGGTTCATGTAAGGTGTGAGTTTTGGAGGAGGAGTGAAGTGCTAGGCATTAAATCTTGCTTTTAATGATTATGCGTTATATTATTGATACCTTCAGTTAATGTAGGAAAATTGTAGCAAAGAACAGTTATTTTAATATGAATATTTTCAGTAACTTCTTGATATTAATGCTTAATGAAGCTGAAGCACTTGCATGGGTATTTTTTTAATTTTTGTGGAAAAGATATTTCAATATTTTTGGTTATTTTTATGTTTTGAATACCAATATAATGGGAAATACAAAGGATCTATAATAAGATAAGCCAGTGAAATCGATAATGTTGTTAAAAATATATCCTATGTGCCATGATCGGGAGCATAAATCTGAATTTCTGTTTTGGAGTCAAGCAATTCAGACAAGGTTTTTTCTTTAATATTTAAATTGATATATTTATCGGTGTGCAAATATACCTAAGCTTGAATAAAAATTAGTTATTAGATCATAAACTTCATTTTCATTTATGTTTTATCTAAATGGTAACAAAGATAAGTCTGCACTTTTTACAATTTTATATTAATACTAGTTGTTTGAAGGTCATTGCAAATGTTTCCTTTGAGGGTTATTTTTTATTTGCATTTATTATTATATTTTTACTGTTAAAGGATCATAATTCATGTCAATCCGATTTTATTATTTTTAGTTTTGATTTAATTATTCTTGAACATTATGAACAGAGACGATCCACTGCAAGGAAACCAAACGCTTACAACAATTATGGAGTTACATCTAAGACGTAAAAAATAATATACAGAGTGATTATAATTAAATTTAAGATTTCAAAAATCGATAATTTTAAAACTACTGGTCAGAATGACTTGATATTTTAACAGAACAATCGCGAGGCAATGGAATTTTGTTTGGTGAAAAAAAAGTTCCAAAATGTGCTAAAAGATGATGCTGTCAGTGTTTACATTATCTGGAGATATGCTAATTACTTATACGTGACATACGCACCGCAGGTACAGCTGTCATAAAAATACAGAGCACCAGCTCTTTGCCTGAATGCTTCATCATGACTCTGACTATGAGGGATAGTGCTCTGCTCTTGAAGCTTTTTTTATAAGAACGATGACTGTGCACTTGCAGCTATCTGGATGTTTCGGGCATTCAAATCCATAAAATCGGGTCCAATAACCGCAAATGGTCTGCGAAAAATGATTGCTAAATTCGAAGAGATCGGTTCATTTGATGTGAAACGGAGTAGAGGAAGGAACCAGTTTCGACTGCGGTATTGGAAGATGTGGCTACAGCATTACACGAACAGACTAACAATGATGCTGGAATCAGCAATGCACGGGGAATTGGCCGAATGCTGTATATGTCGAACAGTAGGGTGCGTAAATTCCTGAGGAACATTTTGCTCTGTTATCCGTACAAGATAACTCATGTGCAGCAATTTCTACCTTCTGACCTGGGAGCATTCTGAGGTATTCTGATGATGATTAGACGTGTGTCAAAAGTGGCATTATACCGGTAAAAACCCATAAATAAAATAAAATAAAATATTATTTAAATAGCTATCAAATGACTAGCTATTCAAATTTTTTTTTCATAATCTTGTGTACTAGAAACTAAAATCAGCCAAAAAAGAGCAGGCATAAAAAGAAAAAGTGAAGAGGTCTAAATGGCCTAAGCAGAAGAGCCCGAATAATATTCCAACAGCATCATTGAAACATAATTTGCAAACAATAAAATTTACCGAAGATAGACAATTTAAACTTAGAAAACAGGAAAAAAAACATGAAAAATAAAAAATAAAGCAAAGAGAAAAATATAAATATACAAAAAAATAAGCAAAGAGAAAAATATAAATAAACAAATGAAAAAATAAGTAAATTAATGAAAGAATAAATAATCAGAAAAATAAGTATATGCAATGGCTCAGTCTAAGGTTGAGTCTACGATCAGGAACCAAAGGCCAGATAGAGTTCTTTTTGCATTTATTCCTTGTACTCACTAAATACTGTCCACTTTTAGCAGTGCTCTACAAACCAGGATAAATTATTGTTCAATTTGGAAAATTATGTTTTCATTATGATATAGGAAATCCAAAATATTTTGAACTTCTAAAGTCAATTTATTGTTTAATAGAATTTGGGAAATATTTAGTTGATGTTTAATAAATTTTCTCAAATGATGAATAGGACAATGGAAAATATAGTGTGGAATGTCATCATAAACATTACTACAAATACAATTTCTAAAACTAAATCTTTTAAGATAATACGGGCAAAGTCCATCGCTTGTAGTTAATTGGGCTAAATACTTATTGTCAATACATCTATTTCTTTTTACCTGAGAAAAGATACTGAAAGTAAAGCGACCTTTTTCACTCTTTTCCCATCTTAATTTCCATTCATCGATGAGAATTTTAAGAAGACGAGTTATGATTGTTCTTTCAGATTTCCCAAGATGATAGCAGGTTTAAATGAAGCAGCTTTGGCAGCCAGATCGGCTAATTCATTCCTTTGATGCCAATATTGGCTTTAACCCAGTGTACTGAGATATTACCATCTACCAGACTTTTAACATCTTCTACTGAATTATTTTTTGGGTTGAATTTTTGACAAGCCTTTAATACATTAAGGCTGTCCGTGAATAGATTATAATGCAAATATGGTTTATTATGATTTTTCCAATTTAAAGCTTGCCTTATTGCAAAAAGTTCTACTTGAAAAATTGAACAGCGATTTTCAAGCCTATACTGAAACTCTTCAATTTTATCTTCACCCTCAAAAACACAAAAAGCCGCACCAACTTCTTCATTCATTTTTGAACTATCTGTATAGATGGAAAGCGGAGTTGTCACTGCAGAAACATCCCACTGTATATTTTCAATCTTTCTGGGATGAACCTATTTATTTTTATAACTAATTATTTTAGAGAACTGAATTGTTTGGCCAAAAATATTGATGTCTTTATGGAGATTTTTTATCCAATACCAAGCGGTTTCAATATCGCATATCAGATCTACTGGTTCAAATCCACTAATTATTTGTAGAGCTACTGTAGATGTTGTACGAAAATCCCCCGTTATTGCTAACAGTGAAATTCAAGTAAAGCATCTATCGCTTCCTTAGGAGATTCGGCTAAAGAACCATCAGTTTTTCTAATTGCACTAAGTTGGACGGATTTACTTTCTGGATTTTTAACCCCATCAAAATGAATTCCAAATAGCTCACTTGATGTCGCATTTTCAAATAAATTAGACCAATTATTTCATTTTGCTCAATTAAAACTCATTTTATACTTCGTCTCTGCTTCTTTAATCAGCAGTCGAAGATATTTCTTGTCTCTTATATCTTTGGTCTTAAACAGTTTTCTTTTTGCTCTTCTCACATCACTTCTGAGAACCTGTAATTTTCTAGACCACCAATTATGTTTTTCCTTTAGGTGTTTAACTTATTTAATTTACTGATTTTACAGGCAGATATTATTGTTTTTGTTATATTCTCAAGCAACACTAGTGCAATTTTCGGACGGATCTCCTAATTTTGAACTGCAGTCAGATGACGAGGACGACACCTGAGCTGCCACCCTCCTTAAACGTCCGGGCCAGACGCCACACCACATCAGTGGCATGACGTCTGGCCCGGACGTTTAACGCGCACCAGACCAGCTTATACGACGATTCTTCGGTGGAATCGGATCTCGGATCTGAAACCCTACGGCTCACAAGCCGAGACCTTACCACCAGGCCACCTTTGCCAGAACTGCCTGTGGGATTTGATAAGTTATATTTGTGCCATTATAATGTTCAGCACCTCGTCGTCGCCAAAAAAAAATATAAATGATTTCAAAGCTGTTTTTGAAATTTCAGATTGTTCATCTCTGGAATATTTCTACAGATAACATTGCAGCAGATAGTGATACTTTTTTTCCTTAGGTTGATTTAACATTCTTTTATGAATCCGCGGTTCTGTAATTGATGCTTCGCTTTGTTAATATTAAAAAAATATGTAATTTCTTTGAGATTATAAATTTTTGTATTCAATGATAATAAAATACAGCCACTGACGGTACTCTTCATTTTTATCTTTCCCAAATTTCATTTTTATCTTTTTCAAAAGTTTAATTGATAAGAAATTTTAACTGGAAGTTGTTTCAATTAATGTAACTCACTTTAATGGTAAAAGAGATTCGAAGTCTATACCTTTTTTGATAGTTTTAGCAGTTGAAAAATTAAGATAAGATTCTTACTTCTGAAATGAAGCACAAATGTTGTGAAGATGAATTACACTTTATGAAAACAATTTCAAGAAGAAAATGTCAGTCTTTTACGGTTACTGTCATCAAATCTTTGGAAGAAGCGTTCAAAATGATTGGACTTCATCTCAAAACAGAAATAATAAAAATTCTTTGTTCACGTGAAGGCTTAATTTTAGATGAAGGCTAATATACTAGAAATGCAGTTTATTCTAAACTATTGGTATTTAAATAAGTAGTTATCAAATATTTCCAAGTAGATTTAGAAAATTGTTTTATTTGTCTAATTATAATGAGGCTAGTTCAGTAATAAAAAAAGAAGTGAACATGGAAAAAAGTATCAAAATGTTTAAGTAATTAAGTATAACTCCACATGACTTACTTCAAAATAAAATCTATCAGTTAAATTTTTTAATACTTTCTAACCGTTTTTGGCGACATTGGTAAGATGGAAATAGATTTTTCATTTTTAAAAAATCAATTAAACTTTTGCAATATTTGAAACACATTATTTTCTCAACCCGGTATTTTTAAATATCAAATTTTACATGACATTAGAGGAGTTTTATTTTAATAATTTTACACATAATTTCTTTATTTTGTACATGAAACTTTAATTGAATCGAGTCAACATTGTATTGAATCGTCATGCCTATTTTCTAATTGCATCCATCTTTCAAGACTTTATAGTTTCTTTTTCTTATTCTTATACTTCACATAATTTGTACATGTATCTGAAAAGAATATATCTTCCTTAGATTCTAACATTGCACATTTGTTATTGCCTGAATGGATGGAAATGGCTTGAATTTCATTGCAATAGTAAAAAATATTATTGCAAATATTGCTTCAGCATTTTTATAAATAATTTTCACAATTCAAGAAATAATAAAAAGAAACTAAATTTGCCTCATTAAACCTCAATAATATAAATTTTAAAATAATACGAAAGAGCTTTTTTCACGATATATTTCCGTAATTTAGCAAGGAAAAGCATTCAAATCTCGTTTAATTTCTAATTCATTGTAATCTTTTTTTTAAATAGCTACTATCTGCACATTCTGAATCGCCAAAATATATTGACTGATTATTCAATTGATAAAGAAAGTAAGGTGCTTAGAATCTTGAATGCATGGAAGAAAAGTACGTAAAATAACATGAGAATGAATTGCCAAAATTATCGAAAAAAGTTACGAATATCTCTTAAGAATCGTATTGAAGTATTTTTTTAAAAAAATATCAAGCGATACTACCAGAGATTTCTTGAAAAAGCTAAATGCGTTTTTCGACTTCTAGAAATTCAGGATATTTTTAGGAAGTGAGCAATATATATATATTCAACAGAATATAAGAAAAACTATTCTAAGACTTTGAGACGATTTTATACGCAATAAAATTTCTCAAATCTTTCAAGCTTAGTTTTGTTTAAGACTTCTTACTGTGGCTGATATTCTTAGAAGACAAGAGATGTGAAAGTGCTTTTTTTTTCGTGTACTTTTCTAGTGATATTACATTTCGGAATTAGAAATAGAGATTTCGATAATTTTAAACGTAAATAAAACACTAAGAAAACTGAAGCTATATCTTCTATTGGAAAAACATACAACATTCTCTTTGTACTGTGAAATCAGCTGGGTGGATTTGATAGAAAATCAAAAACTACTTTAATGGTAAATAGGAAATCGAATATTTCAAAAAGGAATTGTTCTTATTTTGTTCAAGCATTTAAATCATTGGTCGTACAGTTCTACTACATGATAAATCAAATTATATTTACTTTTGTACACACTGTTGGATATTCTGCGTACACATTTTAAGTTTTCTCAAGTGTCTTTTTAAAGATGAGAAGATACACAATACAATATCAATCCAAACTCATGACTTTTCATCATGATCTGCACAGATTACTTGCAGGGCGAGAAATATTATTGATGAATACAAAAATTGCATTGTTAATAAATCATTTTATTTAACAATTCTTATTTTCTGTGTTTTCATTTCTGAACTTATGAGAGTCTTATTTTTTATTGCATTTATAATTGTCATCATGTGCACAATTTCTTTATGTATGATTACATTATACAGCTTATTCTTTCAAATTTTATCTGTAATTGTCCTTTTGGAGACTAACAGATTTATCAGAAGTATATTGAATGTATTTAATTTAATTTAAACCATTTATCTTTTCATTAAACCTTATCTTATGAATAAAGTTTATGACTTCATCAACAAATCAGTTGAGGCTCAACAGATCTTCCATATTAAAGACGTGATATTTAAATAGTTTCACACATCTTCTCTTCATTGGATACATGTATCATCTTAATAGAATCAAAATTCATGACAAATAATGATTCGAAAGCATAACTATCCGACTTATCAATTTTTTCTAATATTATAATTTACATGATATATATACTGATCTAATATTATAAATGATACATATGATGATGATTTTCATGATATATATTAATCTAATATTATAATTTTCATGCTATTTATAATTTGTCTTTCTTATTCTTCAAATACATATCAGATATTTTAAAAAAAGCATTTCTTCTTTATCCTTGGATGAAGAAATCAATCTAGCAACTAAATATTTGATTAAATAAATGCAAATTGTTCTGCTTTTATTGTAGTATTAATATCTATTATTAAGAATTATAATTTTTTTTAATGTTTCAAAATTGACGAAAAAAGCTACAGCAATTAAATTTATATCATCAAAGACATTTTTAGAATTTTAAAATGGTTTTAAAATCATTTTTATCCAAAAATAATTTTACAAAATGTCGCAGAAAAACTTTTAAATGTCATTTTTGCATATTTATAACCATCAAATACATTAGTTCTAGGTCAAATGGTCTATCCTATATAGTACCAAAACACAGTCAGAGGACGCAGACACTGTCTTTATTATTATTTTAAAAATTTTATTGCTATTCCTTTATTATTTCTTTATTAATATTCTCCTTTATTATAATTAACAGTAGCATTCACAAATGAAATTTCAAAGAAAGCCAAACATCAACAATTTATTTCCGATACAAGTAAATTCAGTTATCAAAATATAAATTTCATTGCAAGAAGTTGTTATTGCTATGACATTTTGTAAAAAAATATGTGAAAACTATATTGTTAATTATTATATCATTTGATAAAATTTTAATTCTGTTCATGAACACAGCACAAGACTTAACATGTAATAACTTCAGATTTTTCTGCATTCAAAAATTCTTTTCTGCAAATGCAAATGATGGATAGAGCAACTTTCATGAGTTGATACAGATGTTTCATTATTTTGTTAATTAGATTACATCTTTTTTTACAGAAAAAAAATTTTTTTTAGATTAGTTCTGCTATTTATTTTTTGGTATCATTTTATTTACAGTACAGCAGAACTTTTTTTGTTTATGTACTGATCAAAATGCTTTACCATCAAAACATTAAAATTGCACTCTCTAGTCCCAAGAATTTTTTAAATATTTTTTTAAATCATTTTTCACAGACATCACTTTTTTTTTTTTTGCCATGTCGATGATGCGATGGTTGCATTTATAGTGAATAAGAAAAGTGAGAAAGCACCGCCGCCTATAAAATCCTGCAAAATATAAAATTGCGAATGTTATTCGATTTTGCTTATTTTTTCAAGAGGATATTTTAAAATATTTATTCTTTTAAATTCGAATTTCAAAATTTTTTTATCATCTTTTAAAGCATTTTAATTAGAATTTATTTCATTTTGCATTTTCCCATCAACTAAAGAAACATAAATGTTTCATAATGGATTTTTAAATGATTAAAAGGCATAAAAGTCCAACTCTTAACTACATTGAAATTATTAAAATGGAATAGTAAAGAAGGTTTATAGTGTAAGATGATTGAAATCCGGTATAAATTTTCAGTACTTGTTCTTTTTAGAATAATTACAAATATTTTATTCTGAATGAAAAATCAAGAAATACTTTTTACAAGAAGAAATATAATGTTTATAGTGAAACTTCCATGAAACGTGAAATAAGTTGAAACTAAAGAAAAACAGAACAGAAATGGTTTCACTATCCATGATTTATTTAGAAGTTATTTTTTTAAATAGTATTTCAAGTTTTTTTTTCCTTTTTTGCATATAGAATAGCTTATAATTCTGCGTATAAATAATTTTAATGTACAATTTTTTTAATGTACACAGAAGAAAATTGTGTTTAGTAAAATTACCAGCTGACAAAAAAAAAGGAAAAATCAAAGCAAAATGTATATATATCAGAATTTTTAAAAAAGCGAAAGTGAGTCAATTCCATATGAAATTGTATATTATCTTTCAAAAAGTAAATGTAGTGGTTAAGATATGCAGCTTGTTAAGAAATAAAAATATATTCAGTCAGTTCTGTAACTTTTTTAGAGATTCTTACTATATTTTTAATCAACATCCTTGATTTAATCGAAAATGTTAGGAAAGAATTGCTTTATTGTAAACTTTATTCAAGTCGGCTATTCTTGGTAATTTAATAATAATAAACAACGTTTAAAAATAAAATTTTTACTTTTTTAGATTTTTGATTGTATTTTCCATTAGCATCCTTGCTATGAAGAAGCTGTTTAATTGCAAATGCTATTTATGTTGAACTCCTCTCGGTAGTTTGAAAGTAATAAATTTCATTAAAAAAATAAAATATATATTTGCAAAAAAATGTATTGCAATAGGGTATTTTGACCACCCCACCTAACATACTAATAAATGCTAAATTATTAAACTTAAAAAAGAAACTAAGAATTATTTTCAGCGAATTTAAGGATTTTCATTCCATTTAAAACTACTGAGAAGTCTAGAAATTTCATCTAATGTATTTGACCCTATTTACAATTAAAAATCACATCAGACAGAACGAAACAGACTGAATTTGATATGCATCCCCTTGAGAAATAAAAATAATTTCAATCAGTACTGGGACTTTTTTTAGATTTTAATTAAATTTTTTCAAATAGCCTGATTTATTGGAAAAATTTAATCATATACTGACTATTCCGACACGTCCGAAAACACAAGGAAAAACTTGAATGACCGGATCGCCGGGACAGCAACACTGGCGGGAACTGTGAGTCCTAAGGGCCATCACCGGACAGGGTACAATCCTTCCCTAAGAAACTAAGCAAATTTTATCTCGTCATTGATGGGAGGAGCCAGACCTCACCTTTTCGTATACGCAAAGGTGTGGCGAGAACCACCCACCGTGGCGGAAGCATCTCATCCTCAATTACGAGGTGCCCCCGTGGGTAATGGAAAATATTAGGAAATAATTATTTAATTGTAAACCTTATTCATGTCAGCTTCCGCCTAATACTTTAATAATAATAAATATTAAAACATGTTAGCAAAAAATATATTGCAGTGCCGTAGTTTGACTTTTACACCACGTAATATAATTATTAAACCTAACATATATTATTAATATATTAAACTTAAAACAGAATCTAAAAATTGTTTTGCAGCGAGTTTAAAAGTTTTCACTCGATCTAAAACTATTGAAAACTTTAAGAATTGCTTCGAATGTATTTGACTATTTAAGAATGAAACCCTCCTCAGACAGAACGAAACAGACTGAATTTGTAAATGAATTTCACTTCCACCCATAAGTGAGAAAAGAGTTATCTACATTAATGGCAGAACCAAGAGGGTATGAAAGCAGAAATCTTTATTAAATTATTCATTCGGCTGGTATGCATAGGCGCTGCAGTTGGGCCTTCCGGGCAGGAGCTGCGGACTAGTCTACCCCCCGTGTCCGAAATTAACTCCTTTCACGCTAGATGGTTACGCTGCAACTGTGACTGAAATTTAGTTCGTGTTAACTCTCCTAAAGGCTGAAGAAGCCTCGCTCGAAAAGTCACGTGACAAGTTTCCCAGATGCATGAAAGATGAAGTTGGAATTTGTTTCGGTGTTGTCAAGAGAATATCATTTGGATAGACAACCGGCTGTAAGGAAGGGAAGGGGTATTTCGAAAGGGTGTAATTTACAGCTGAATGAATGAAAGGTGGAGACTTTAAGTTGCTAAATAACGACATTTGGTCATAACTGTGACTCACTTTTCAAGATAAGGACATTAATGGTAATGACTAACTACGATTCATATGTCAGCCAGATTAGACATAGCATACATATTTTCCCAACCATGTTAATAAAGGTTTCAAAATTTAGTCTAAAAGTCTATTTCATTTATTAAAAAGTTTCTGCTATAGTTGTTTAAATGTTTATTTTGATACAAATAATAACAATGACAATTATTTTAAAGCTCTTTAAAATAATTTTCTAGTAATAACCAATAATAAAGATAATATTAATAAAGATGTATTATTATCTTTATATTAATAATATTTATGTGTGTGTTAATACTAATCATAAAGATGTATGTACATTTGTGTGTGTTTTGACGGTCAAAAGAACAGATCGTTAGAATCAGACTGAAACTTTCAAATTTGAACAAGATATACTTTTGCAAATGGAAGTTTATTAATAAACCAAAATATAATTAATAAAAATCAAGTAGTATTTTAAAAATTTTCCCACGATAACTACAGAAATAATTTTAAAACCAGTTTATAACTCAAAATATTATCTGTTTAGGGATATAAATTTTCCAGTTGCTCGAATTTTTCCTATATTTTGACATTCTTTTCTAATTTTTCTTTTTGCATAATTTTTTTAGAAAGTTTACATTGCTGCACTGATTTTCAATTCTCTTTCATTATTTCACCAAATATTTAATCGCGTGATTTTTTAGTTATTGAAGGGTAAAAAAAATTATATTTAATATGTGTATCATTTACATCTCTACTTATATTAAAAGTGAATTCATGTATTTTGGTGCTGTATAAACCAGAATTCTTTACCTAGAACTACCAAATTTGACAAATATATATACTTTGAAGGTTGGAAATGTACACTTAAGTGATTTTTTAAACCTTTATTAGATTTTTAATTAATTAAAAAAAGCTAGGTTTTGATGTTTTTTCCCAATAACTTCTGAAAATTTTCCTGCAAAAAATGATTTTTATACAAATTTAAAGTCCGAAAAGTTACCTTTCCAATGATGCTAATTTAATTGCTATAAAAGTTTTTAGTCTTGGTTTAAGTTCAAAACATATTTGTAAGTATATCTGGCATCAACATTTTCATTGTTGCTAATAAAACTGAATTAGTTTTCATTGCTTCATTAAATATTTGATCGTGAAGTTTTCCTCTAATTTTGAAAGTTATAAAAGAATTTTGATTAATATATTTGCATTTTAAAGGAAAAAATAAAATTAAAATTAAAGTTGCAATATGCTAAATTTTTAGAAAGTAGATGAAATGCGCATAATATCATTTAACTGATCTATTAAAAAAGTTAATATAATAACTAAATATATGCATTGAAAAAACATTTTTAAGACTTTTAAAGTTAACAGGCGTATTAGAATATTAAAAGGACTTTAATGCCAGACAATTTAAAGTAATAACGAACACCTATAATCATGGAAACTGATGTACAAGCTAAACGATGTAGTTGAAATTAAATATCTCTGGCAAGCCAGCTGGTAACCAAAGGTGACTAGTGAGTAAAAAGAATGAAATTTTAGTACCACGAATGTAAGAATGTAAAAAAAAAATGACAATTATGTTTTAAACACTTTGATGTTATAATATTATTAAAATGGTTCATAAACACAAAGAACAGCGTATGTGTAAGGTTAATAAACTAATGTGGTTTTAATTTTCTTCATAATTTTATACTTAAAAACTTTTTCATGATTACCAAATTATTCATAAGAAAATAAATGGAACTAATACTGCTGGCGAACCAGATAGAGCAGGAGTCAACACATTAAAAATAAAACAGCAATAGGGCTCCAATGTATTATTTCTATATATTATATAGCATTTTGCCAAACATTTCAAAATAACATTCATCTTTAACAATTTATTAGAAAAAAATAACTTAAAAATATATATTTATAAGAGAATATATACTATATCAGCAGATTCTTTGGCAATGTTAAATCTTATTCTTATCAAATCGGAATGACAAAGTTTTCGCATCAGATCCCATCTGGTTTGACCTACGTCATACAAGAGGGGAATGGCTGTCTGAAATATTCGTTATGCTTTACCATTGCAAATCATCTTTTATTTTTATTATTTTTTTTATAATCACCGCATATAATGATTAGGAGACTGGTCTCCATTATAAATGTTAATGTGCACAATAATAGAAACACAGGTAAGACATTTAAAATAACTTCGCTTTAGTTCCTGATAATTTGTCAGATTCGTGGACTTAAAAATTTTGCTAAACGATTTAATTCGAATTAAATATAATCAATATCTGTGAAGAAAAAGCTGGTCGACGAAAGTGTCCAGTCAGGATTAAGAAAGTGAAAATGTATGAGCACAAATAACATTGTGCTTTTTGTAGATGAATTTTCATGACAATTACATTTAAAATTATCTAAGCTTGTCTTCTTTAAGAAGCTTCACGTGCACATTAAAGAAAACAAATACAAAAGTATTAAAATACATTAATTCAATATGTTAATATTTAATATATATTCGCTGTTTCTTAATACATTATTGAGGAAATTGTGAACATCAAGTTATGTGTAAATGTATTTAAATAAAATTAAACCCAACAAATATTCCTGGTGAATTAGCTGGTTACCAAAGACTACTAGTATGTAATAAAATTAACGTGTCTCATTTCGATATTTTTGTAGTAGTATTATTATAATTTGTTTTACCTTTATACAAGAAATCACAAATTTCGGTTCCTAATAGAGTACGCAAAATAATCAAAATGTCTGATTTACAATTATTTTAAAACAACAAATACATCGTTTGCCAACAAAACATTTAGGGCAATTTAAATAAAAATAGATTAATTTACATAAATCCTGAATATTTTATTGTGACACATGGCATTATTTTTACAGCAAAATAAATCATCTTGAAATTAAAATGAATCAATTTTAAATAAAATATCTATATTGGGGCATTAATAACAGATAATTTAAAAAAAATATTCACCCCAGTTAAGAAATTATTCTCAAAATAGGTAGGTGGTTACAAGCTCTTTTAGTTTCAATTTCACTAAGACAACAGAAACTCCCATCTCCGATAACCACCCAGCTTCCAACCTACGCTCAGCGAAACTAAGACACGCAGTGCCACCCAAGCACGTAATAACTGTGATTACAACATTAAAGCCCGCACCCCACTGTTATTATTATTTTAAGTCAAACATCCCATCTCAATTATTGCCGTTTATTCCTACAGTTATCCAATCGCATACGTGTGGTCCACGAATCCTTTGGACAATAATTCTCCTTCCCGAACATACGAAGACAAATTTACCAGACCTGGTAAGAGACGTATCTTCCAACATTTAGGGGCTCTTGGAGACGGCTTTAAATTATACGACACTGTTATTATGGTTTAAGGGAATAAATGTAAGGAATTGGTCTAAACAGGCGAATAAATTCTCATCTATTGGGCAATTAGTCTAGACAATATTTCTATGTTGTTTACAACAATACAGCCTAGGGGGGAAGTAGGCCTTGACGAATTTGTGTGAGTCTGCAAGCTAATCAAAATCTTCTGTGAAGATGACACAGGAAGTGGTCCGTTAGGGAAGTCAGAATTCCAAGCATGGGTTATTCGGTGTCGAACCGGATGTAGTTAAGTATAGATTATGTCTGCATATATTCCTGATTAACGAGAGGGGGGGGGGATGAGGATGGTTTCAATCCTTTTAAATGGAATTATTTCAGGATCTTCAATGGCGTAATAATTTGCTTTGATTAAGTTTCTAAGCGGAAATTGCAGTTAAATTGCCTTTTCAGCAAAACTGTTTAGGTTAATAGCAGAACTGGAATAATGCAATCGAGATAGTATACTGAATCATTATTATTATTATCAGAATTAGTGGTACAAATTTAATTTATTAAAATTCAAAACATAAAAAAAATTTAATGTTGAAAAAACTGTTATTAATTATATATATTTTTTCATTCTGGAGAATTTTTGAAAAATAATTCATTTAGTGAAAATTATATTTCCCTTTTAGTTTCATAATAATCCTGCAGTCTTTAAAAAATATTTCGAATAATGCACATTTCTTTATCCACACTATAGAAAGGAGCAGTGATTTTTTTTTTTTATTTGTTCAGAAATGAGATCCAAAGTAATCTCTTAAAATAAATTGAATCATAATAATAATTAAAAATATTCCTTTATAAGCTTTTAAAATATGAGATATTTTATTTATTTTTTGTTTTTAACACTTGAATTTAAAATTCATTACTACGAATGTTATGGGAGTTAATTTTTATGAACTTTTAAACAGTGAGATAACTTATTTTAAATATTTGTTTTTAAAACGTTTAATCAATTAAAAATCATTAATATTAAGATCATAAAGTTTGAAAAGAAAATATCTGTCAGATTGTGGTATTCTCTTGGAATCAAAATTAATTAAATAATCATCCAGCTGATAATAAAGCTTGAAAACCAGAAAAGTTGTGTATTCTCAATAAAAATTTAAACCTCAACCACATGGGAAAATGAGTTCACAATCTTTATAAGCAGAAAATAATTCATATTAAACAGAAGAGTTCTTTAATATACCGGTTCTATATTAAGTTGGAATGTGTTGAATTTATCATTGCGACTTTCAAGAAAGGTTTAATATCTAATTTTTAAATTTTCTTGAAAAGTTTTATCTTAAAAGTATTACATTTCATTATTAAATTATGCTTACGGCAGAAATTTTATTCGACCATTTTTGAGTTGCACGCACATTGATTTTTCATAATTATTGCCATATTATTCTGAATGATTTTTTTTTATCGTGACACAATAGCAAATTTCTAAATATAGATATACTTTCTAATATGCTTATATTATCTAACATCTTTACGCTTATATAAAGTTATATATTTGTACTTATAGTTCGAAAATAGTTTAAAAGTCTTTAAGAATTATATTTTATGTTTTTTAAGCCAACAAGCACACAGCTCAATTAAATTGATGTCGTCTAAATGTCATAGAAGATAAACTGACTAGTGAAGATTATTTTTCATGCATTTTTTTATGATGGAAATATTTTTAAAACCATTAAAATGTTTCACTTTTGACCTCCTCCTCCCGCTCTTTCTGATCAAAAAAAGAATATTTGTCAAAATATTTTTTACATAAATATTTTAAATGAAAAAAGTACTACTCTTTTGCGACAAAAAAACTGAACCAGTTATGTAGCTTTCAATACCGTTATTCGTTATTTTAGACAATTTTATATAATTTATATAGTCGCCTATGAAGACGATTTAGGTATTCATTGGTGTATCTTCGTAAAGAAAAATCGCCAAGCAAATCATGGGTCGTTCCAAGAAATCATTGCTGATTGGTTTTAAAATAAGGAAATTCAAAACTTCACACAATCAGCTCTATTTGCGAAAGAATTGAAATTTCCGTTTTAAAATATTGACGAGTCAAAACTGCTTTGATAAATGAGACTAAAAGGAGAGTGAAAAAATATAAAAATTTGGAAAACAATTTTTTTTTTCATAAATACATTCATTAGTTCAAATAGTATAAAATATAATTTTTTTATGTTATTAGAATTATTTTATCATTACTAAATATATGTATATCCCCAAAGGCTTAGAAAGTATTTGATGTCGATTAGTGTAGATACACAATATAATTCGCCATGAAAATTCTTCAAACAAAAATTCTACATCGGTCCAACTTTGGAAAAAAGAATTAATAGAAGCGTTTCATATTTTATTGTTAGATTTAAACTTGACATTATATTTTTTAAATGTTTCTGCAAATTTTATTTCTGTATTAAGAGGTTAAATATTTTAAATATTAGCAGGCTCTTGCGATTAGCTAGTTAAACCTTTATATCCCGACAGTATTTAAAAATACTGTTTAAATCATGCTATTTTCTCAAGAGGTATTAAAAATCTTGAAGCGCGTAGCAGTGATATCAATTAATAGCAATCATTAGATAACAGCTAAAACAGAAATAACAGAATTTAAATATATAGAACAGAAATTTAAAATATATAATTAAAAGTTTTTATTAATTAATTTTATTTTTATTTTTCTGAGCTTATTATTTTATTTTCCTGATGGGAAAATAAAATTGAAAAATTGATGATAAAATAATTCGGTAAATGAAAGATTAATTAGATTATAGGTTGTAATTTAAATTCAATTGATTTATATATATAGCTTAAAGTTCGTAAACATAAAAGAAACAAAAATATTTTTGAACACCAAATTTTGGCAGAAAATAAAGCCGTGTTATTTTATTATCCTTATAGATACCATTGTCTATATGAACCATTTTAATACAGTCAAGTTCTATAATATCATAGTTCTACCAAAAACGTAATTATCGGGAAATTTATCTACTAACTTCGCAGTACAGTAACTTTATTTCCTTATTCTTTTATTAACTAATTAGATATTAAATTCATGGCAAAAATATGCTTTAAAATTTACGGTGGAACAATCAAAAAGTTTCGTAATTTCAGTTCAAGACGGAATGTTCGGAATATCAATTCAAGACGGAATGTTCGGAATATCAATTCAAGACGGAATGTTCGGAATATCAATTCAAGAAGGAATGTTCGGAATATCAATTCAAGAAGAAATGTTCGGAATATCAATTCAAGAAGGAATGTTCGGAATATCAATTCAGGAAGGAATGTTCTTAATATCAATTCAAGAAGGAATGTTCTTAATATCAATTCAATAATGAATGTCCATAATATCAATCCAGGAATGAATGTCCTATTCAATAATTTCAATTCAAGAAAGAAATCCAATTTCGAAAATTATTTAAAAAAATGCAAAAATTAAGAAAAAAACATTTAAATGGTATCATTAAAAAGTCAATTTGTTATAATTTTTAAAAATATAAGAATTAATCTTTTTAATAATATTTTTAGAAATTATTGAATTACGAACCTTTCTTACTTTATTATTTCGAATTCTAGATATGATGACCAAGAACTTGCTCAGAAGTGCACAATTTCACTTTCCAAAGTATATCCGTATACCAAATTTGGTAATTCTAAGTGAAATGCTCTTTCCTGAAGAGGAATAAACATGAAGGCATACACACGTAATCTCATTTAATATTAGTAAAGATCTCCACGTTTTTGTTGTTAAAAAGCAGTTACTTCTAAATTTTATAGAGTTCTAAAATAAATTTTCTCATTGCCAGATAACATCACATGCATGCAATTAAAATTTTAATTGGATTAACAGATGATCAATTCCTGAAAATGTTAAAATAGTTCATTTGCATCAAAATATTGCCACATATAAGAATAGTTTCTGAAATTCATCAATTGATGTGAGTTAAAATTAATTACAAAATTTCGCCTTTATGAATATAAATCAAATTAAATGAAAGAATAAAAAATCCACCAAATTTGTGAAACTACATATTTTTGACTTATTTTATTATTATTATTTTAAGAGGAAAAAAAAAAGATTTTATACTGTCACATTTTTCCCCCTTTCTTTCCTCTCCCCCCCCCTCCTTCCTTCCTTATACAATTTAATATTTATAAAAAAGGGAAATTTTTTCAGAGGTTACAGATGAGAAGCAGAGCTAAAATTATATTGTTACTTTTAATCTATCAATTTATTCTTAAACATTCCTGAAGAAATACGTGTTTGTTAAGAAAGTCATTTTTTACTCCATAAAAATCCATCATTCTCTAGCCAGGATAAAAAATTCAATTTATATTTATTATGTAAATAAGAGTTTAGAAATGTTTACATTAATAATTAAACCAAAAAAAAAAATTTTCAAGCAAAGCAAAAAAAAAAAAAAAAAAAAAACGGGGTAGGGGAGGTTTTATTGGGTTTCTTCTTCCAACAAATCTTAATTTTATGTTTAAAAATATTTCTATAAACAAGAAATTCTGAAATTATAGTTAATTTCGAGAATAAAACATTTATAAATCCCTGAGCAAACATATAAGCATCATCAAGAACGGCGTCTGCATTTTATAGCAATTAAACTGATATTACATGAGTGATTAAAATCTTTCTTCAAAATCCAACAGCATTAACAAAAAATATTTTTAGAATAGTTCGAGTTCGATCATTATGTGTTTTTTGAAGTTACACGAGGACAATATGGAATGAACCTTAATTGAACAATATATATAAAAAAAAACATTATAATGGCGAAAAGAACACCAGAGCTATTGCCTCTCCATCTATCTTCGCATTTTTACACCGCACCAGTATAACGGTGGGTTTAACATTCGTTCATTGATTTATTATTCGCCAGACAAACATATAGATGGATCTTTTACGTAATGATAATAAGTTTTTAGATCACGGATCAATTATGTGCTTTTTAACATTTTACTAACTGAAACAACCTATTTATAGTCAACTGTTTGCTATCACTCGAAAGGCTTAATTATACCCTTCAAATCTGATCATTCCAAAACCTCTGGTCAAAACTTTTAATTACAAATCCACAACCAAGCGATCTAACTTGGAATCTAAAGTATTTAAGGCGGCATTGTTGAATTAAACCCGCCATCGATGCATATCATCTCTTTCAAAACTCATGTTTGCCCGAACACCCTGAAGGCGTCCGTTTTGGTGTTGGGAGGTGGGGGGGGGGGAATGGTAGTGCGTCCCTCTGCCGTCATCATGTCCAACAATTAGCGCGTGTGGCCCGGACGGTTAACTTGAGCGATTTCCATCAAAATGAATTGAGGATCGGGATAGCAATTACGTTGCCTTTCGAAGCGTTTCGAACAGACTCGTGTTTGCCGTGTCCGTGACATTCGACAGGTCTGGGGGAGGAAGGGTGGATTGATGCATTGAAGAGTGTGTGTGGGGTTTACGAATATATTGTGAAGTAATGAGGGAAAACTGTTCTGGGAACTAGGTGACAAGGAAAGCAAATACTACGTGCTAATAACAGATTTACGATTAAAATGGGTTCAGGCATAATGCGGTGTTAGGGAGTTAACTTATACACAGGAGTACTTAATACAGCAGTGATGCTTAACAGATAATATTAAGGGCATTATTTGCCTTTAATGAAACCGGTTCTGGTAGAAAAATAGAGGTTCTTGTTTCAAGTGTTTACGGCGAAAATATCATAAAGAATAAAATACCTTCGAGTGAATTTATTCTGATTAGGATCACACAGATTATGACTCGTCTTAATCTCTAACAGGCTGTTTTACTATTTGCACGTTATAAAATAAAATTTTAAGGAAATGGGGAAATTTTTGACAAAACTGAATAATAAAAAGTAAATATTTTAAAATGAACATTTATTAGTGTATTATATAGTACTAAATAATGTTTAATAGAGAATCTGAAAATGAAATAAAGCAGATTTATTGTTGCTGGTTTCCACAAAACACTAAATCCTTTTTAATAAACGACATTCTTTTAAATCTATGGAAATACAAGGGAGGAAATGAGGATATACTTAAAAAGATAGAATTCTTAAAAGGACATAAAAATTCTACGGTTACTTCTTTTTGTTACTAAAAAAACAGAATTCTTAAAAGGACATACAAATCCTACTGTTACTTCTTTTTGTTACTTAAAAAAACAGAATTCTTAAAAGGACATAAAAATCCTACGGTTACTTCTTTTTGTTACTTAAAACCAGAATTTTTAAAATGACAAAAATCCTATGGTTAGTTCTTTTTGTTACTTAAAAAAACAGAATTTTTAAAAGGACATAAAAATTCTACGGTTACTTCTTTTTGTTACTTAAAAAACAAAACAGAATTCTTAAAAGGACATAAAAATCCTACTGTTACTTTTTCTTTTTGTTACTGAAAAAAACAGAATTCTTAAAAGGACATAAAAATCCTGCAGTAACTTTTTTTTTTTCTTCTTTTTGTTATGAAAGAAGAGATTCAAGACTTTTGAACAATTCAAACAGATAGTGCTCCTTTCTACTTTTTAAAACTTCTTTTATTGCTTTCTATAAACATGTATAGTAGTATAGTACGAGATATTTTTATTCACTCTTTAAGGCAATGGTTTCGATTTACAGCAAATGTTTCAGGAGCGATGATGAAATAGCGACGAGCACTGAAATATATTGAAAGAGTATATTTTTTTAGACATATTCTATACAGAAACTGAGCTACTTTTGTTTTCTCTGTGATCATTACATGCAAATTATTGCAAATGATTTTGAAGCGATGGTGTAACAGCAGTAAGCTATATACAGTAAGCTATATTTAATTATAGTGATATTTTTTAAAAATTATTCTGAAAAAACTTCGAATTATTTTTAATCACTCTTTAGGGAAAATGTTTGCGAATCAGTGTTAACTCTTTTGAAGAAATATTATAATAACATCTTTACTGTACTATTGCAGAATTGTCCGAGACAAGCAAAGTAGTATCATTAAGGCACGCATTACATCCTTGTTGAAGAGAATCAAGAGAAAGAGTAATATAATTAGAAAATTATGCTTTTTCTCATAATTCTTCAAAATCTTCAAATTATTTTAAAGACAAATAATTGTGATATGTTTATTATATTTCAAATTTGTTTATCGTTTCTGTAAGATTGTTAGAATAATATTCAGGTCTTCATTTAGAATGTATGCAATTAAATAAATACGAAAAATTTTTTAAGTATCTGTTCTTAGATTAATCAGTTAAATTCTAAGAATAATCTCTGAATTTAAACGAATAACCAAAATTTCTATCTCTATTCGTAAATAATAGATATAATAGTTTAAAGACTCTTGATATTTAAAAAAGTATAAGCAAGATTTTTTTAACATTTAAAAATTGTAGATTTTTAAAAAAAAATGGCCATATTTAATATAAATATAAAACAAGAAAAAAAAATGTTATTGGAAGAAATATACAATTAAAGACTAGAAATCATATATAATTTTCCAGTGCTTGTTGTGAAACTGTGCTTTGGAAATTTTCAAAATTCTGTATTCGTTTTGAACACAGTAGAAGCATGTAGATTTAAAATAACATATATAAGAATTTAAAAGAATCTATTCTTATATTAATCCGCCAAATTCTAAGAAGTATCACCAGATTTAAACGAATAAGCAGAACATCTATCTATATGCTTAAAAAAACATTGCATCTTTTAAAGAATCTTGCTATTGAAAAAAATAAATGACAATTTAAAAAAAAAATCTTGTTAAAGAATATGCAGATTTTTTTAAAAACAATGACAATATTTAATATAAATTTAAAATAGAATTAAAAAAGCTAAAAACAGTGCTATTTGAAGAAACATATAATCAGCAACCATAAATAGTACACACATTACCAACTTTTTGTTGTTAAATTATACTTTGAAAATTTTCAAAATTCTATATTCGTTTTAAACACGATATAAGAGTATAGCTTTATAAGAACAAGAAAATTTCAAAAAAATTCCGTCGATGAAAAAAAAGATTCAATAGATTATTCAAAAATATTTCCAGTCGTAATTATGAATCATTCAAATCAAATAAAAGTTAATAAAATCATATCTGAAAATATAATACCATACAAAACCAGATCAGCGTAAAACAGTCGAACCCATATAAATTTGAATATACCAAGTTTTCTAATACATATTTCGTTGCAATATTCTTTTTATAACTAATTTATTTTCACCCATTTATTGCACAATGATTTTTCAACCGAATCGAGCAGCATAATTAGGCCGGAACATATTGCGATCGATTTCTTAGAAATGGAAAGATAATCCGCTCTTGTTCGCGCAACCCCGAGTGCTTTTTTACGACCCTTCCCAGCATTGTCGTTTGACAAGAAGTTCACGCCGGGGTCAAAATGTCAACACTGCAAACAGATGGCGGCGTGGAAAAATCGACTGCTGTCCCTTTGTGTATTTTTTTCCCTCTAAGAGCGAAATAAAATAGATTACGAGTGATTCATGTTATACATACAAATTTGTTATTATTTCCTCTGTTTACCCACGAGGCTTAGTCATTGTGTAGTATTTTTTTCTGGTGACACTTAAAACATATGATAATGATTGATCCTTCAAAGAATAATATCTTCCAATTTGCGTGCTAGAATAAATGTTTTTATAATTTGGTACAGAAGCTATGGAAATTAAGACTTTATTTTTATTTATTTTTTCAACATAAGCTTATTAAGATACTTGATTATTCTGAAAAATTGATTCTTGGCGAAAATATCGAATATTTTTTTTATTCAACATTTATAATATATGAATATTTAACATTTTAAACTTCTTAATCCACGTATAATAAGCATTTGCAGAATTCATATTAATTTTCTTCCCTCACTCCCCCGCCTGTATTCTATTATACAAACATAAAAACATATATAGCAAGTATTCTGAAAATACTATTCAAAATCACAAACTTCAAGCATCATTTATCTAAAACTAAAATACTCTTATTTATTAGTATTATATTAAAAAAACTTTAACAAAATTTATTTTTATTGCCCTTTTCTCCATTAGTAATCCATGATATATAACCATGGGATCCGTGGATGAACAATTTAAAAAAAAACTGCAAGAACATAACCTTGTCTTAATTCATATCAATTCACAGCTCATTCTGACAAACACATTGTTTACAAATGATTAATGAAGAGTTTTAAGATTCTAGAGCAACCATAACTCATAGTTTAAATGACATCAACGTATCTATTCCAGAAAACGATTAATATAAATTAAATGTAAATCGAGAGTCCAGCAGTAGGCAGAAACGAGTATTAGTAATAAATTTGGATTATTATGTCTTAATTTTACTTAAAAAATATTAAACAATATAAACCTATTTAAATATCTAAAAAAATATCATTTCAAGATTTATATTATATTTCTAAAAGCCATTTCTTTTTATGTTTCTCTTGAAAGAATTCGTTTAGAAATAGTTTTGTATATCGAAAATCCCTTTATATCGATTTTGGTTTCCTTATATAAACGACATTAAAAAAATTTTAATAAAAAAAAGAAAATATATATTTTAAAAGATTTATAAAATATTATATGTCAATTGGAATTTTTAAAAATTTTAAATAAAATGTATGAAATAAATGTATTAAAATGTAAAATAATTTTTTTGATGACTTATATTACATTTCTAAAAAATACTTTATTCTGTTCCTGATGATAAAATTCGTTTGGAAAATATTTTCATCTATCGGAAAAAAAAAATGCCAATTTTTGTTCCCTTTCGTAAATGGCATTTAGTATTTCTCCAATAAATCTCGAATAAAATAAAAACATTAATAACTTAAGATCTTTATTTTTCCAAAAGCATTGAGGGTTATCTTCCAGAAACTTTCTCGTATACTTACTAATAAAAGTGGCAACCCTGTTCCCTCCCCCCCCCCCGTATTAAACATGAACATCATGAAAGCTCAGATTTTTATCGTAATTCCTGAGAATTGTGTACTTCATAGTACAGTAAATAATACCGACTTAATTTGTTAACTACATGTCAAGGATGAACTACAGGTATGAAAGATCGTTATCTGATATGAATCTACTAGAAATATTGAATCTAGCAATATATTAAATATACTAGTTATATTAAATCTAGCAATATCTTTTTTTTTTTTGTTAAAAATCACTAACCAGAAAATTGAATATGTAGGCCTATGGTGCCTATATCAGACAATTAAAGTCATAATTTCGTAAAAAATTACAATTGTATTCAAAGCATCATATACCAAATTTCATTTGTTTAATCATTGTGTTTTTGAGTTATGTCATTAAATGCATGCATGCAAGACAGACCGACCTTCTAAATTTGGTATACATCTAAAGTTGCGTTCGAAATTTGGTATACATCTAAATTATAGAAATTAGGTATTGGTGAACCGCGTATTAGATTTTATCTATTTACGCTTTGTAATTATCGTGTTGGGTAGCCATGCAGCAAGTAGAAAGCAATTGAGATTTTATCTCAATTGCTTTCATTCGAAGTTCGGTAGAAACCGGCAAATTAATTGTAAAGATCTTATATGAAATTTCATCTGCCGAACTTAAAGCGTTTTTGAATTGTATTTTGTATAGAAGACATAATTTCAAAATGTGTTGTATTTTTTCTTAACTCGTATATTCGTCTTAATCTTAAACTCGTATATTCGTCTTCGAGTTAAAATTTTTTGGATTACTATAACGTTTTCTTTTTTATACTTCGTATACGAAAATGCAAGAATTAAGAAATGTGTTCGTTCTTTTAATAAATATTTATAAAATATTTCAGTATCGGTGCTAGTATGCATAATAGCATCTACCGTTTGCAAATATTATGAAATTATGTTATAAATTATATATTTTTATTACAGACTAATAATTTCATCTCTGATGGATTTAGCCAAAATTGTTACACTTTTTTCTCTTTGTTTCATCATGTTTACACAGTGACAGTCAGGCAAAGCGACAACATCCAAAATCGGAATTTTCTATATCAGAGAGGCATAGAAATATATCATGTAGGGTATAGAAATTATATTTATCTCTCAGAGGTATGTTTACGCACACATAATACACATATACAAACACATAGAAATAGATAAAATTATTCTCAAAATTTCGAGAGAGATTTTTTTTAGAATTATTGTACTTTTATTTTGAGTATTTCATTGATAATGAAGCAAACTGATTAAATTCTTAATGATGCAAATATATATAATATATATGTAATGATATCTCCTCATCTATATTAAATCTTAATTAATTTCCTAATATTGATCTTAATTTAGCTCTAAAAATGTTTTCTTATTTCTTGATTGAATTCCTACTTTTTTTATTTAATGCTACAGACGCGTTCTAAGAAACTGTGAATGCAGCATATTCTCATGTGCTGAGTGAAGAGATAAAAATCCTTAATGCTTAGCACATTCTTTTAAAGATACCAAAAATCCCCTATCCTAAATCGACACGTGGCAAAGAAATCTCTCTCAAACACTCATAGTAAAATGATTGAAAGGGAAAAATTCTATATCTCTTTGCTCTTCTACTCTTGTGTTGAGATGTAGACTGATGAATCTGATCGCTTTTTCCTTTTACATAATATGCCTCTCGGGATGGAATAAACTGGAGTTTTAAAAAAATTCATAAGTTTATTCTTCTCGGCCACGAAACTGTTAGAAAATATGTTTTCACCCACACACACACACACAAATACACACATAAACACACATACATACATAAACATAAATACACAAATATATACATATACGTAGTTTGATTAATCTTTTGCAGACTATATTGTTAAAAATTTTTGCCAAAAACTTTCTAGTAATTCATTGACAAAATACTGCTACTTCCACTAAACTCTTAATATAAGACATTAACAAAATGTCGTCATCAATTCCTACAGGCTAACCCTACTCTTGTTCTCATCTTCCCCACACTAAAGCACCAATTTGGCTGTATTCCAACTCAAACTCGGAAGTGTGTTTAAGTGCTGAAAAGGGGTAAGTTTACCAAATATTGAAATGCTGTCAAAGTAAGTAAAGTAAAGCAAATTACTACTTAACATAATCTTAAGTTAGTTGCAGTGAGCCCTTGAAAATCTAATGCCCGCTCGTCGCTCAGTGCTAATTATTCAAATTGGCTTACGCTCACAAGATTTTTATTTGGCATTTTTAAAATATGTTAGGAGAGTTTTCTTCTGCTAAAAATAATTTAGTCAGTTAACTTTATAAAAGAGCAGTTCATCTAAAAGTTAAGCACATACTTCTCTTTCATACGTGAGCAGTTTTACGCTTTTTAATTATATAAATTACTGCGTTGAATTTAGTTGGAAATTGCTGTGCGGAATATAACGGAATCTAGTCATGCTCTTGACAAATACATTAAGTTAGGTTTGATTATCAATTTCTAGAAAATTACTCCATACAAAATAAAGCAATCTTGCCACACTTTTACAAATGCATCCAATTGCATTATATTTATATATCAGCTGGAAATTATTATTGTATTATCTGGAGCTTATCGCTAAATAAAAAAAATTGCTTTATATTTAAATAATTAAAATTAAAAAGGGAAGTACACATTCCCACACTACAAATTATACATGCGCCTAATTTGATAATTCTAGATTAAATGATCGCTTCTTTAGAGCGCGGAAACACATACGCATATCTTTATTATTAGTAAAGATCAGTATTTATCTTGAGTACTTCTTGAAAAGAGAATCGGAGATGAAAAAAAATCCACCCAAGGGATTTCTCTGAGCTTAGTAAGAGATTTGATTAACATAGATTTTTTAATATTTTCTTTAACTTTTTTTTATGTAATGGCTTCTTTACCCTTTAAATGATATGTATCTGATCGTCGAACTGTCACAGTAGGTCTAACGCCTGTCCACTTGCTGTACAAAAAGATTTTTCACTTTCGAGTAGGTCTCATTGAAATATCACTACGTTAAATTTTTCCATCTTCACGCCCTTAATATTAGCCGTCTGAAACAAGCTTTTAAATCATTTCATTATATAACTTATTATATCAAGACACAAAGTAACAAGTTGTATTGTTAGTAAGTGGAAATGAAAACAAGAGGAAATTGCTTACTCGAAATATCTTCGCATATTTCTTAATAAAAATATAATCCATCCGTATAGATTTTTAGAACTTGTTTATATTCTTGTTATGGAACTTGCTTATTGCATGTTATGCATTTTGGACACATTGTATCTTTTCCAACCAAATGAAATCAAAATCTGTCAAAACTCTCATTTTAGTTGCAAGATCACATTCCAAACTTCATTTATCTATATCTTCGAGTTTACAATTATTATGTTCGCATGCATCGAAAAGCACGGATAGAGAGAAGGTCAACTCCTTGCCAGGTTTGATTAAGCATTTGATATGCATCCATACTTCAGATGCTCAATCTGTTCACGGAATTGTGTCTGTCTAAGTCTTTGTAGCTATAGTGTTCATTGTACTTATACAGACTAATTGTGAATATATTTCCCTCAGAAATTTAGAAAAGTTTACAAAGTTTGGTGTAAAGACCATATATAAAATTTTACCCACCTAGATCAAATCGTTTTTAATTACTTTATTCACAGACAAACAGACATAATTCCAAAAAATGTTTTTGCGTCTGAAAGTTCTAAATTTCATCTATTCATTAAGTTCTCGGATTCGAAATTTTTTTAGATTACGAGATTTTTAAGATTTGCTTTTTATACTTCATATAGAAGAAAAATAAGATGTAATCGCATTAGAAACAAAAAAAAAAGATAATAGAAACTTGAATGAAAAGAAATGAGAGAACAAATCAGTTTGTTCCTCAAAACCTCTATTTTTAGATTATTTTTTAATTTTCTTGTAATTATAATCTAAATTTTGATTCCCCCCCCAATGACAAATCTTTCTTCATCCTAGAGCTGAATATATTGAGAAAGTCTTAGAGAAAGTATATTGTAGAAAGCACAGAACGAAGAATTTGAAATGTGGGATGACTGATCAATTAATTTTTGAAAGTTCGCATATCCCAAGATTATTTGATTATATGGTATAAACTTCTGTAATTTGTGAACAAAAGATATGTATAAAAACTCTTATTCAGCACATGCACTGTGAAGTTGCATCACAGTGCATTTCTTTCTTAAGATTAAGATTAAACCTATGGCAATATATACAAATTCTTATATTCTCAAATAAAGTCAGTAATATAGCATGATGGTTTGAATTTACCAGGTGTAATAGCTGAATTGCATAATAAATCTTCAAAGCATTACTATGGGTAAAGATCTTTTGCTTGGATTATGGAATCATACAGTGAAGATTTCCTGCTTTTATTTATTTTGAGCATTTGAACATCCTCCTTAAAACATTAAAATTTTTACTGTTGTTTTATTCATCTATTACATTTTTTGTAGGATTTAAAAGGTTAAATATGAGCCTGGTAATTGCTATGTTAATAAAAAAATGAAAAGTAAAAGCCATTAATCATCATGGTAATTTTTATTTGTGGTAACAGTTACCAGGTTTTATGGCAACAAAAAATAAGCTTTCAATCGAGAAAAATATAGAGAATAAATTTTAAAATATTCTGTTAAACTCAACATATTTTGAATTTTGCTTCTTTCTTTCAAAAATAAATTTTATACGCTTTTTTGTTAAATTTTATTTCCTTAACGTTAAAAGAACTAAGTTATTGTGAATTTTATGGTAAAGGTATAGAGCGTGCGTTTCATATCAATTATAAAAGTTGTTTTAGTTTTAACCCTACAATGAATCGCACGGCAAATTTGGCTACACGTTTCTATTTCCCTTCATAAGTTTCAAATAAATGACTGTTCCAAACTGTGGCAATGAGTGTTTGGAAATCCCTTTTTAAGCGGTACGTACACACTTGAATCTTTGAAAATCGTTAAAAATATCGAATTTTTTTATTGCTTGAAAATGTTTTCTGATCATTTAGCTTTCGAACTATGCTAAGATGTCAATTCGAAATATTTCTCGAGTTATAATTATTTTTCTTTAGGTGCTTTCATTAAAATCTCTAGTTACGGTTTTTTTAAATTCATTTTATGAAGAATGATATTTTTCCCACTATGTTGCTTCCTTCAAACAATCATAACTCAACAAGAAATTAACCAAATACAATTATTTATATATCAAAATAATCTGTATACAACAGTGGATGTTTTGAGCCTCAATAAAAGTTATATTTATAGAAATAAATTTTTGATAGCGATTTAAAAGTTAAAATTACAGAAAAAATCTCGCTTTTTCTATTTATTATTGATGAAAAAATTGTTAAAAAAACTATATATTTTTATAACTTGATTGAGGATAGATTGATTAATATTAATTAACTAATTGATTATAAATTGATTATATTGTATTGATTAATTGATATTAATTGATTATTGATATTGATTAACTAATATTAGGATAGATTCCAACTAGAATCGGGTGTCTGTACAAATTAGAATTTAAAATGTGTTTTAAAAAATATGCTAATTAGCTCATTAAATTTTAATAATTAGTGTAATATGGTTCTTTCCCACTGAAATAAATTTAAACATATTTATGACCTACTGTGAAAAAACTGGATATTAAAAGTTAAAATTCAAAAAAAAAAAGAAATCTTCTAGTGTGTACGTTGGCATATTTGAATTTTTTTTCAACTTCACGCAAAAAATAATTTTCCTAAATGAATTAAATAAAACAAATATAATAACGTTTTTGCCATTTAAAAATATATACTCTGTTGTATTTATTATAAATGTACATATATTTTCTATCAGTTTACCACAAACAATGCTCAGTAAGAATGTTAACTGTAACTGGCTTTAATTTTGAGGTTGAATTTTTCTTAAAGCACAAAAGCCATCTTTGGCTAAGGTTTTTATTTTGAAGTTAAAATAAAATTTTACTTTTTCAATATGAATAATTTTAATGAATGTTTTTTAATTGATTGCTTCTTCGAAAAATTTCCATTGCATTATATGCAATGCCAAGATATCCACTTTCAAATTAAAAATGATAATATTCACAAAAATTAACGACATTACTAAAAATAAGAATATTTAATGTTTATTCATTAAAATCTTGAAAAAAATCGGCATTTTATACCTTGGAATATTAATGAAAGCAATTCATCAAAATTTTCCAAGAAGCAAACTAAAAAAACAATGCTATGCTCCAACACTGCAACGTAGAAAAAAAGTTCATATCTGCTTTTTGTCATTTTGATATCGTTTCCAGTCAATAGGTTCAATTACCCATGAAATTAATAATTACTAGGGGAAAAGCGGTTTATCTGAGATGGTGACGAGTTGCCACTCGATAATAATTAATAAAAGAAAAGCAGTTATTAAAATTAACATGCGGCTTTCGTGGAATATTTTTTGTGCTAAAATGAAAGCCTGCAAAAACTGTCAGCACTTCTTTCTCGTTCTATTCTCTAGAGGGAAGAGGGAAGATATATCATTAAAATTAATGCAATATTACAGCGGTTAGTTATATTTAATTTAGGGAAAATTTTATGAAGAACTTTTTTTAAATTTAACTTTTAGCAATTAGATATTAAGGTGGATTCTGTAAGACGAATAAAACTAAAATATGAACAGAATAACAAGAGTTATTATGATTGTAAATTTTTATTCTAAATATTATTTGTCGCTTTAAGTTCATATATTAATTTCTTTTATATATAAAGCTTCAAACTTTATTCTCATATTTTTGTTCGATTATAAAGAATTCTGAAATGAAATTTTGCTCTTTACCGACATATTTTAATTGAAATATATCTTTAAATTCAGAAATATAAACCATTTTTAATTTTTGAATAATGAAGAAAAACTAGCAATTGTAGGATTTTCCATATTATTTAATAAATTGGTTTATATTTATCGAATCTATAATTTTATTCATACATTAAAACAATTTCTTTAGTTCACTTATTTTTCTGTGCTTCTGATCAAATTAATCAGAAAAAGAGAAATTTTAATTTTAGTTAAACTTTCTAGAATTTTAATTAAAAGTTCAAAGTTGCTAAGAAAGATACTTCCATATCGATTTAAATTAATATTTACCAATTTACAGAAAAACAGTAATATTTTAAGATCTTGTTACATTCAATAAGATTATTTAAATAATCATTTAATATGATTTTGAATGACCTGTCAATATTTCTTATGGAATATGGCACTCATAAATGTGGCTGCAGCTATGATAGGTAAAGTTACAGATTTTCAACAGAAACAACCGTCATTCAGATACAAATGGATGTTTTAACTGTTAATGTGATTGCTTCATTGGAAAACAATTTGATTTGCATTATATCACGCTTTTTTCTGATCAGAATCCTCCTTTTGTCTCCTATTAGTGAAGCTAAATTAGCATTTCGATATTGAAGTCAAACGACGGTTAAATACTTAAAAACGGTTCAAGTCATTAGACGAGGAACATGCATCAATTTGCTTTTTCATAATATATTTCTTTAAATTTGCACTGAAATTTCAAGAACAAATTTTTCTCTGTGTGAGGAACCTAAGCTCTTAAAAATCCACTCTTCCAATCAAAATATCAAGTGACCACTTAACAGCGCTTTAGAATCTGGATCAGCAAATCTTGATCTATCTCTAATCAGGATTATGATGCAGTTTATCATTAAAAGTATGAGCGAAGAAGAAATCAGGAAAACCGTAGTTACTAAACAGTAAAAAGTTATGAGTCTGTGTCAAATATACAAGGGATAAAACAGAAACACATTTTGTGATAAAGTGAAATGTAATGATATCTAAAATAATAACAGATAATATTTTAAAGCTTGCTGGTCAAAAATTACTTCAATATCTGAAATTCTGCTTTTCTTTGTTGAGATAAGATTTAAAATCATGGTACATTTTCATCTCCGATTTCAAATCTAGTTCACCAATCATTGTCATTCGCCACAAAGATTGTCTTTATCTTAAAAGGTATATACTATTTACTAAGTTTATGTCATGAAAAAATTCCTTTTGCTAGTGTGCCATATTTTTAAGTGAAATATTTATTTTTTTATTAACTCGCAAGCTATTCTATAGTTAGTCAATTAATTAAACTACATGTCGACACAGTTTTAGGGTTGCTAGATAGTAAAGTCATGAAAAACGAGCTACGATAACAATTATTAATGAGGCGTCTCTTGTTTCCGTGTACATATCTTGATACATTTTATTTTGGAGATTATTTTCAGGTTTGACTAATGTTTTACTCCAGGAAAAGTGTGGGAAAATCAAAATATTACTATTAAATAAATAAAGCGATCAGATATTGCTGAAAGTTAAAGAGCAACGGAAAAAAAATTTCATGTCACAGATAAAATAATTCGGTTTTAATCCTAAAATCTTTTGTCCTACGGCCTTTTTATCCAATCAATCATCTTCGTAAATATCTGGTTTATTTTAGTTATAATAACATCCCGTTTTAAACCAACACTAGGGCTATTTTCGGGTAGACCTCGTAATTTTGAGCCTCGACAAGGACAACATCTGAGCTGGCACTTCCCTCTCCAAGCTGCCGGAGTTAGGGGGTTTGACCCCGATGGGTGCAGCATGCACCAGCCTCGCTTACTCGAAGGTTCTTCGGTGGAATAGTCTCGAACGTGAGGCCCTCCGAAGCCGAAGCCGAGATTTTACCACTAGACCACCACGGTCTCCTGCATTAATTGGAATAAATAAATCCAAACATACTTGCTTTTATTATTTTACAGGGTAGGAAACAATATATGTGGTTAGTGTTAAGAATTGAATGTTATTGAAGAAAAAGAAGAATGCCTATTGTTAAATTATTAATTTTAGTACCATTAAACCATTATTAAATAATCTATATTTCTTTAATAAGATCGGCTTGAATTGTTTTCCTTCTTCACATTTCAAATATCAAATTGGTTTATGTGTTCTAAAGATGAGATATGGACAGTAAATAAAAATTAGTTCGTCTATTTTCATTCATCTTCAAATAAAATTATTAATGATTCAATTTATACATAAATATTAAATTCAGAAATATTTAAATACATTATTTCTACTAAAATACAGTCTTTTAAAGGATTAAATATTGACTTTATGATACGATGAAAAAATATTTTTGGCCAACAAACCCATTCTTTAGAAGAAATCCAAATGCGAATGCCTCATGCAAACAACTTTCAGGAAACGTTTGCCAGATACAGCCAGTGTTTGAAAAACATTTACTCGGCCTATGGCTGCATCTGAAATTGAATTTGCCTTAGTCTTTTAGCGTTATGAGGAAGAAAATGTGTGCATTGGGATATATTCTCCCATGCTTATTTTTAAATAAACGCAACATTTCAATCCAAATGAAATATAAACTACGAAGAAAAAAATACTACGCTTTGGAAGCAGAGATTTTATGATAATGCTGCACTAGTGAATAAATGATAAACTCAGTTCAATATTTTATATTTATTTGCAAGAATTATGAGACATGTATTCTTAGGTGAAAATATTATGTAGTTTTCTGTAAAGAAATGCTAGGAAATCCAGTATACACATAATAGGATGGAAGCCGATTCTGTAAAAACATATTTAATATTTTTTTTTGTTATCAAGAAATAAATAGAAGAATATTTTAGCATTTTTTTTATATATAAAGGAGCAGAAAAACATTTTGAAAAAGATTCGGGATTTTTTTTTAAATCGAAATGTAGATAGCGTCAAGAATTCCTTAAAATATTTTAAGATAAAATAAAGGGAATCAAGTGCATAGAAGAATGCAGATAAAGCTAAATTGATCCCTTTTATAATCCAACTTTTAAAAAAATCTTTTCGTAAAATTTCTTATAGATTAAACAAAATGCATTCCGGAAAGCAAAATAACTAATTACAAAATAATAATAATAATAATAAACCTTCATAGACAGTTTTGTTTAATCATATTGATAACCTGTTTGAAAGAAACACTATTGCAATTTGGGACGAATCACACAATTGTGAACCTCGAACGTATGATGAAGACGACACCCGAGCCGGCACCCCTATCCACACTAAACCATCAGAAGAACATTTGGCCCCGATGGATTTAGCATGCACAAAGCCCGTTGACGTGATAGCTCTTTGGTTGAATCGGGTCTCGAAACTTAATCCGTCCAGTTCCCAAGACAAGACCTTACTACCAGGCCACCACGGCCAATCCTTCAAAGATGGCGTAACATGCTTATATATTTAACACTCTTTGATATGTTACAAAATTAAATGTAAAAGCAAATTATTGGAATAAACGAAAGCAGTTAGCGCTAAATGTCATCTCCTGACAAAAACTCTACTTTAAAAGTATTAATTCTTATATTGAATGGACATATAGAAAGACTAACATCAGGGCACGGAATCATCCCAAATGACACTGCTGTTTTGTATCTTTAGTTTATATATACCATTTTGAAATTCTAGTATCAATATTTTCAATGGGGTGATAAAATTTCGCACCACAAAGAGAAACTGGTATTTTGAAAGGGATTTGATATTTTGAAACTAAAATTATCGCTACACTTTAAAGGAACTATTGTGCACGGTATATAAAATCCCCAAAATCAAGAAAGAGCATTGAGTATCTATAGGAGAATTTAAAAGATTGAAGTAATTTGAATTGAAAAAGAAAAAGCGACTAATAATATCCACAGATTTTTTTCCTTTACTACATCCTATTAGCTCAAGATATTCTAAAATATCTCCACGACTTTGTTCGGTATTCTCCAGTCTGAAAAATATAGGGAAAATGCTTAAGGATGCTGCACAGAATCTTGTATAGCTTTTCTTTTGATTGACATCAAAAATCTGCAAAAACGAATAATCAAACAATTTTTTCCTTTAACCCTTAGTAGCCTGATTTACGAAAGTGATTTATTTTTAATATTACTGTGTTTGCTTGAGGGTCTAGATGAAGGGAAAAATAGCTAAAGAATTAGTAGGTAGGTTTTATGTAGGGCAGAATGCCTGAAGTATCAAAATTGATACTCACAAAAATAGCACTAGTTTCTTCAAGTAAAACATGCACTCGCAAAAAATAATTATATCATAGCGAAAATAATATATTCACTTACCTCAAAAGTATTTATATTCTTCAAAAAAAGAAAATATATCAAATTTGTATTCAACAAAACTTTTAGTAAAATGTGTTTACTTGTTCACTTTGCCGCGCAAGTAATATGTCATAGATAAAATAAAACAATAATGACATTTGATTTTTTTTTAAAATTTCGTTGGAAAGAATATTATACAACAGTAAAATACGTACAGCCAACCTATAAAAAAAACTAATAGTAATGTGAACATTCGGTTTAAAAGATTGGTATCAAAATTGAAACTCTAGGTTATTAAGGGTTAAGAGCCAGTGTTGGTAAACATGTAGAACGGATGTCATTTTTGATGTATTTTGAGCTAGAAATATGATACATATTTAAATAAGACTGACTCTTTAAAATATAGCTGCTTTTGATGAAATAATTGAATTTTAATTTCTTGGTGCTCTACAATGTGGGCAAGATACCGATAAACAAAATGTAGCCGAAGGACAGGGATATCAGAGATTTTTAAGCATAATCGTGACCGAAGATCGAGAGAGACGATACTTTCAAATTTTAAACTCCGCTTTTATTTTATCTCGGGAGGCATAATTTATGTACAAGCAGGACGCGACAATACACGTCCGTTCACAGCGCGGCACAAAAGCAAAAGAGCGTAAAAGAGGGAAAAGAGTGACGAGAATATATTTTTCCCAGTGTTTATATACTATGAAATTTTGATAGGGATTTTCTTTAAACGTGTCAATTTAGGTAAGATGAATTTAGGCATCTTTTAGAAGAATTTGTTTAGGTAAACCAATTTTTATCCCTTCACTCGGAGCGTGGAAACCGCTGACTTAAGTATTTTTACAGAGCTTTTGTTGCATTAATTAAGCAGAAAAAGTGGAATTGGATCAGGAAATAAGAACATTTTAGAATAAAGTTAATATGGGCTAAATTAAGATAAAACATTGGGAATTACAGTTTAAATTATATATATATATATATAAATAAATAAAAAATATTAAATTATATATTATATATATTATATATTATATATATAATGAAAATTTACACTTTTCTGTTGAAAATAAACATTAGTAAAGACCATTTTCATATTCGTTTTTCTTGTAAATGATATAGCCCTACATTTATTTCCACTTATTTGGACGACAATTTCAGTACTTAAATTGTATTATCAATAAAGTATTATACATTGATAAATAAAAATCTTGATTTTATTTTTCAAAAATTATATGTAATTTGAAAAAAATTGTATACATGTTTATGTGTAAATGCGTTTTAATAGTTCAAGTGGAGTAAATTTTTTGTGGAATTATTCTTAAATATTCAGTGAGTGAAGTATTAATTTCTCTTAGAACAAATATTTATAAGCAATATATACAAACAAAAATCCGTTTTTCTTTTAAAATAATTATCGGAATAGTTTTGTAATTTTTTTCAGTGCATGATTTTAGTTACAGCATTTTCAGACAATAACAAAGTACTTTAAGATTTAAGATTTGTGTTAAAAGACGGATCAAGTTAATTGCAAAGTTAACTATAAATAAGGGTAATTTCTTTCAACTAAATATTTAATATGATGTTAAATTTAATGCGCATCAAATTTAAGCGTAAATCGAATTTGCTCTTTCAGAATAAAAAAAAAAGAAAAAAAATATATACATTTTAAATGTTTGATTTTAATAGCACGTAGAAATGTTATATAATCATCTGTTAGATCACTATTACCCCAAATCATAACGCTGAGTAAAAAAAAGAATTCTACATAAATTCACCTCAAACGCATTATTATACATGAAAAATTTTTCAATAATTTTAGTTAAATACTTTCATTTTAATACTAGTAACCTTTCGAGACCAGCTGGCTCGATTGTAATATAGTATTTAATCATTTAGATATATTTTCATGTCTATAATTACTCCAAATTATAAGGCATTTCATGAAAGAATGAAAATGTTTTAATTTCAAAGCAATATTGTAATCTATTGTTTAAAATTAGGCAAAAAAAAATTCTTTGAAAATAGTCTATATCCAGAAAAAAATAATAGCACGACTTTTTAATTTAGTGTCATTAAATGGAATCGTCATTTTGGAACAATGTTAAGTTCAATTTTGTGCAATTATATTTTTTAGAAGTTATCGAGGAAAAATATCAAAATGTAGCTTAATTTTTAGTTCATTAAAGTTAAAAAATAATTCTTCCTGAGGTGTGCATTCCTATCCTCCAAGGTACAAATATGTCAGATTTAGTAGATGTAGATCAAACGGTTTTCCCTGTAAAATACCAACAGACACATATTATGTATACTTAAAATCTGAAAAAAAATATATAATACTATTCAACTTAAATGCAGTCTTAAAATTATATCAGTATCTAGAAAAAATATGTAAATAAGTTTAACAGATGTTGAATGTTTAAAATATTACATTATGAAATTTATATTAAATATCTTTTATTGCATTTGTATTATAGTCGAAAATTAAAAAGAAATTTTATGTAAAAATAGCAAAAAAGTCATACATTTTTTATGATAGGGACTCCTGTTACACTTTCAGCTTTTCATTTTTAAATTTATCCTTTTTCGTAATTGATAAATACTAATGATATTATAAAAGCAAATTTGAAAACTCTAAGACACAAATATTGCCGGTTTTCTTAATGAAAATCTATTACAGAAATATTTAAACGATTCTCCAGTGGTTACAATCAATGTTTTCAATGTTGTATTTAAGTCATCTAAACCCTGGCAAATGCAAACTGTACTTTCAACGAACTCTATGTTGTCTATTTATTATTTTTATTATTATTTATTTAAAGATAAATGAAAAATCAACCTTTCATTTTAATTACAAATTCAACAAACCGAATGTGATGGCAATTTAAGCTTTTAAAACAATGGTTTAAAATTTAAAATATTTCTTAATTCGGAAATCAAACAAATTCCACAGTAAGCATTATATTTCTAGAACAATGAAAATATTGACTTAGCGTTTATATTGAAAGAAATTATTCCTAAAGCGACTGACATGTACAAACAAACATTTTTCTGATGAAACTATTCACATGCAGTCAGAATTTGGAAAACATTTAGGGGGGGGGGAGGGGGTTCAGAATTTTTGAAATTGAGTTTAATTTCCTGTAGAAAATGGGAACACAGAGACGCATGTAGAAAATGGGAACACAGAGACGCATTCTCATGTTTATTTTTCACTAAGAGAAGGATTTCGTTTCAAAAACACAAATTTCGAAAGAAATACAAATATTACGCTTTGGTAATAGAAATACTTCACAGCATTTCTATGCGATTGAATGAATTTCATTGCAGAAATCATTCAGAATAAAATTCTAACAAATCATCAATCGTATATCTGACGTGCAAGTTGTAAAAGAAATAAAATCCAGTGTGAATTCGAAAATGTAGAAAACAAAAATGGGACAACAAATGTTTAATTTTTGATTTGGAGAGAAAGAAAAAAAAATAAAGAAATTAAATTTGTGTTTGTAAGTCTTAAATACGTTTCAGAAATACAATCAAAACTGTGCATTGGACTGGGTGATTCATTGAAAAAATTCAGTGCAACGAATTTTCGATATAAAAAAAGTCAGAAATAATATTATATATATATATATTCAAAAATTTTTTAAAAGTTCATGGAATTTCAAAATTGTAATAGTATTCTTGGTGCATTTCATCTATTTTGTATGCTTTTTATCTTCTCATTCGATCTTAAAAATTTTTGTTTAGAGATCTTACCATAAAATATCTGAAACCTGACTAAATTTAATAAGAGAATCTTGTGACAAGTTATTAAAAGAATTCGTAAAAAAATTATACAGCTCATAGACAAATCTTTGCTACATTTAAGTAAATGATTTTCATTTTTAGGTATAATCCTACAGGAAGACTACCCATTCAATTTAGGTAGAATCCTATAGGAAGCCTACCTATTTCAATGGTTCTCATGACAAGATTTCGGGAAAATTTCTTCAGTTCATTACCGATCATGATTCCTAGAACCCAAAATCACACTCCTTTCAAAATTTTATTGTGTGTGTGTGTGTGTGTGTGTGTGTGTGTGTGTGTGTAACGCTTGCCATGTTATCTTGTGAACATTACTAGAGTAATTTTGTTTGGATTTTAACTAGCTTGGAATGAGTTGGTAGAAATGAAAACCTGAAACGGTGGAGGGTTTAAATTTTCTTCTACCTTTGTCTTTTAGTTTGCCAAGAGAAATTTTTTGCACTTCTATTGCAGTAATAATCTGCGAAAAAGTTTTTTTCTTATGTATATACTCCTTCTTATTGAATGAAATCAGTGTTGTCGTGCATGATTTTTATCAGAGGAATATTTTTTGCTTATCGAAAATTTATGAAAAAATTACAACTTTTATCTCTGAGAAGGTAATTTTTTCAATTTTAAAATGGTGTGCAATAATTTTTGTGCAATAAAATTTTTTAAAGTTAGAGAGGAAAACATACTCAATTTTTGATTAAATGTCAATCTAATTCAAATTTATAAAACAAAGCTTATATGAGTATAGTTCATCCTCCCTTTGCCAGTACTGTAGCTGTATAAACGGTCCGATAATTAAAAAACATACATTTCCCTGTATTAATTTCAGAAGTTTAAATATGAATTATTATTTAATCCCCACACTCACTAGATTTCAATGTATATGAAAGAATTAACCAAAGGGCAATGCAAGTTTTAAATCTAAAAAGAAATGTAAATCCGAAAAGTGTTTATTTCTGACTGAAAACCTGCCATTGAAAGGAAAGTAATATTTTGGGAAAAACTGATACTCCAATCGTTTGTGAGCAACTAGGTAAATAATTTTGAACAAAACTGATGGACTATTATCACCAATTATCTAATCTATAATTTAAATATTGATAATTATCAATTCATATAGTTCAATAATATATTATATTATATATTAATAGTTCATGGCAGGAGAATCAGATAAGAGCCGAGAAAAAAAGCAAATGTTTACCTACCTTCTCTTGAAACATCAAGATTTTATTTTAACTCTAAATTCGTGAATTTTGTTATTCATTTGAAATATATATTTTTTATTATATTATGGTCTATAAGGAAGAGGAAAAATAGTTAAAAATATATAGTATTGACTTACAGTCATTGAAAAAAAAACGTATGTTGCATATCCACGAAATATATAACTGAATGGTGAAAGTGAAGTTTAGTGTGCCCCTTAATGTGACAAGGAAGTCAAGTCGCCAATAAAGATGGCGGACAAAATAAACAAACACTTATGTGAAACAGTTATGGTTAACACTTTATGCCTTAAAATTATGATCTTGACTGATAAGTATTGTAATTTTTATTTTAATCTGAGATTTATTTAATCTGTATCTGAGATTTTTATTTAAATTTTTTTTAACCTTTGGGATCACTATCGCGCTTATCTTAACAATTTTGAAGAAGTTTTTCAAACCAATTGCGCCAGTCTGTTTTGTAAAAAGCAAAATTTAGACCACGCAATGTCTTTCGGCATCTGAAAAAGGCACCGGGCAGAAATTTTTTACTTAAAAAAAAAACATTCTACGGCTTCCTTACCGGCGGCAGCGGGCACCAAGTAGCTGCGCTAGCACATTGAACATAAGGACTGCATGGAAAGCAAGAACAGCACATACAAACATTCTTAATTTCATCTACTCGTAACATCTACATACATACATACATACATACATACATACATACATACATACATAC